>JAOQMS010103079.1:0-18191 GCA_027563885.1 Erythroxylum longipes | reverse complement strand
TGTCAAAACACTTTAAATAATCCTAACCTATTCCAAAATGACCAAAATACCCTTCCCATAAGTGAGGGGATGTTACATTAAGGGAATAGTTCAATAGTAAAGTACTACCCCCTCCTTAACTTGAAGAATACTTAACCTTCCCTTTGCTCCAGGAAGTTGCATCCTAACAACTATAGATCAATAATTTGTCATTAACTAGAATTTGCTCTTTAATATAATAAACTAATACTTTGACTTGATCTTTGGAACTCTTTGCGTGACTTGATCTTTGGAACTCTTCGCCCCTCTAAAGCATTTGGAATTCCTCTCCTTCCATAAATTATAAAAGAAGAACAAAAATCTATCATCAATGATTAATCTTTTTCTTATCTTAATAATGTTATCATCAAATTAGTCTAAATGCCTATGATAATAGCTTTGAATCAGATTAATCATGATGAGGGGTATTATCATGGTGGAGGGACTAAAATTTTAAAAATTATTAGAAAAAAGCTTTAATTCATAAGAGATTGTATCATCACGATCATCTTCACCTGTAGGACCTTCCTATTTATAATAGACTCCTTTTTAAAGTCATATTTGTTTCTTCTTTCTATTTTTTAATTACTAGTAACATCTATTTTCCTATTAGTAAGTACTCCAAAATATACATTCTAATTACTAGTTACTTCTCTTTTCCTATTACTAGTTACTCTGAAATATATATTGTATTAAAATACATTGGTAAATATGACTTTTGATGGAAAGAAAGTTTTATATTTTGCGAATCTTATTCATTACTTCTCTTTTATCATGTATTAGAGATCTTTAATTCCTAAATTATAACTTTACATAAAATCATAAAAATCCATGATTTCAAGCTTCCAATAAGAAATATAAATTAATAAATATATATAATTAATAATCAACATAATTCTAACACTATTAGATAATTAAATAATTTTAAAAAACTATGAACAAAAGAAATAATATTTAGCTTCTTAATATATTTAATTTCTTAATCAAGTACTTCTATTTTTTTTAATGAATCGTCTAATTAATTTTGGTATTCTTTAGTCAAATAACTCTTAGTAATTATATTAACAAGAGGACAAATGTGGGACATCAAATAATGAACAAAATAATATGGAAGATATATGAGTGTCATATAAAACTAAATCGAAATAATATGGTAATACTAATATAAAAAAATTAAGTTTTACCATGTCACGTGGACGTCATGTGAGCCCAAAAAATAAGTTCTTCCAATCCTCCCTTGAAAAAAAAATGAAGAATATTCTTGGAAGCAAGGCCTAAAGGATTATTATAACTCTAAGAGGATTTAATGTTTCAATTTAAACAACCTTTTCCTTGTAGGCCTCATTTGGTAACTAATAATAAAGGAATCATAATAGAAAAAATAGGAATGAGATAGAAAAGGGGAACAAGAATAAGAATTAAATTTCTAATTATGCGTGTTTGGTATGTAATAACTAGGAATAGGATTGAATAGGTTTATAGTTATGCTAGTATTCAATATCACATATTATGAATGATAATGAAGTTTTTTTACTCATATTTAGCTATTACATGATTTTTTTTGTATACAATTAATCAAAATATTTTTAATGTTATAAATAATCAATCAAAATTATTTTTAATAATTTAATAAATTATTAATTCTTAAAAAATTGTGAATGATTTTTTTGATCAGAATAAATTAAAGAACTATAAAGAAATTTCTTTC
Source organism: Erythroxylum longipes (assembly GCA_027563885.1). Lineage (NCBI taxonomy): Eukaryota > Viridiplantae > Streptophyta > Magnoliopsida > Malpighiales > Erythroxylaceae > Erythroxylum > Erythroxylum longipes. The sequence continues at coordinate 16,465 of JAOQMS010103079.1, read as the reverse complement.
TTGATATAGCATCAATGAAATAAAATAAAATAATTGTTAAAGAAATTAAATATAAAATATCATTTATTCAGAAAGTGATATATGATTTTGATAATATTATCCTAATAATAATCAATCAAAATAATGCTTGTCTAAGTAAGTAAACTCATCTTAAATTCTCAAATAGTTTACATAATACTATGTGATCATTAAGATGACTTGAATATGTCTCGGGTAGACAATACTTTATAATCATCAGGCATACTGAAAAAACATGTCAATTTTTTTTTTTATCATCTTCACCGATCTATCTTGTTTCTTTAACCAAGTCCATTGATAAATGTCCTCCGACCTCTTTCAACACATCAAATAGTTAATTTCTTTTCTCAATAATATCCACTGAAAGAATGAATGTTTTTTTCATTTCTTTTTAAAGACAAAACATATTCATGTCCAACTTCAACCAAGCTTTTTATATTTTTTTATATCTCCAAAAATCTGCATTAAAGGGATTTATGCTTTTCTTGTGCTTTCTTTTTCTAGGTTTAGATAATGATATTGAATTGTTTTGAGTCTCATATTCTTCATTATTTCTAATATTTGATTGAATATTCTTTGCATTTTTACCTCTTTAAATATTATTTTCATTTCCACCCACACTTTCTTCACCTAGACCTTAAGCTCTATTTTTTGTCACTCTATCTTTCAAATAAAATTTAGCTAGTCAATCAAAATGGACAAATAGTTTTATATATATATTTGACGCTCCTACATGGCTCTACATAATAGTAACAAAATTATCATTAATAATTACTTGCTAAAATAATAAATTCCAATTAAAAAATAAATAGCAAAATGATTAAATTTTTATTTGTGCCTTTGCCAATCCATATAAGTTTCTTTATCACTAATCACCTTTTTGTCTCATCATCATACCCAAATTCACTATCTTTTTTTTTTCTAATATCCACTATGCATCAAAGTAGCTTCTTTATAATTTTAACTTTAAATTCAATATGACGTTTTTCTTTAAGATCAGTTTCAAACATTCGTTTTTTAAGGATGCCTTTCGATTTTAGTATAATATCTACTTTCTTATAGTTACAATTTATCTTCTGTGTGGTACCTTCCGAATAATAAAGTATGTCGATAAGCATTTTTCTTCCCCATTGTTCCAATATCTTTTATTTTTCCCTCTTCCTTGACCAAGTATGTTGAATATTATTTCGATTTTGTTCATAAGATTCCATCTCTAAAACATATATAATTAGAAATTATAACAAAAATGAAAATAATTAGAAATAATTAAAATGTTGCATATGTAAAAGAAATAAATAATATTAATAAACAACAAAAATATTAATTTCTAAAAAATCAAATAATATTCAAAGATTTTAAAACAAACAATAAGTAGATGAAAGATATAAGCTATTAATAATAAATGTTAACAAACTTTGCTAGCTCTGTGCAATAATTATTTCACTTGCTAAATTATCTCTCCTTACGGCCCATTAGCTAGATGTTCAAATATCATCATTGTAATCAATATGGTCATTATTTTCTAGTATAGCATCCAACTCACCTTCTAATGGAGCTTTTCTCATATGTTGATGAATAAGATTGTTAATGTAACAAAAAGACAATATGATATCAATTTGAGTGTCATTTGAATAATAAGACTTAGATTTTTTATTGTAACTTTAATAATCCAAATGTCTTTTCAATAACATTTCTAGCTGTATAATGTTTCATATTAAAATACTCTTCTTGAGTATTTGTTTGATGTCTTGATCTTCATTCAGTAAGATGATATCGAGGTGTATGATTCGTTAATCTTATTAAAAAATAAAAAATATTTTAAATTATCAAAGCATTGATTTTCATTCAAAAATAAATTCTAATTGCGCTATTAAAAATGTCAAATTTTACATCCATAAACTATTTTTGAATTTTAAAAAACAAAAAGTTGCAAAACCTTAACCTTTCAAAAGGCAAAGCAGTATTAGTTAATACTTTGTTAATGAAGGAATTGGTGTTAGGAAAAACATAATATATCTAACATAACAATAATTAAAATTATTAAACCAAAATAAATTTTGAAAAAATAAAAAAGATGCATCATTTATTTTCCTATTGATTTAAAGAAAGGCATAAAACATGCCCTAATAGGCGAGGTCCCGTCCTATGTAGTTAAAACTATGAAAGTTGGGAGCCTTAGAAATAAGAAACTTTTTAAAGAATATAAATTAATTTTAAGGCCTTCACAAAAAAAGTCATTCCAATGTGGTTCCTTATGTTCATTCAATCTTCTACATTTAAGGGTCATTGTAACAAAAAAAGGTCATTTAAACTAAAAGTTGACATTTTATTAACTGATCCCAAAACAATTTTCTCTATTTCCAATTTTTTTATCAATTAAGCTACAATAAAAATTCTACCACCACTATCATTAACAATATTAGTCATAAACAATCAAAAGAAAAGGGTAAATAAGGTGTAAGAGAAAGCCAACAAAACTCAATAGTAGTATATTGGCATATGTCGCCCCTATCTATATGAACACACACACCTCTTATCTTTATGAACTCCTTTTTTTATTATTTCAATTCTAGTCCAACACCAACAAATATATGATTTGTGTTTCAATTAAAAATATTTTAATTAAATTGAGGCAAAAAATGAAATTGAGTTTATGTAATTCATACTCGAAAATAACTAAGAAAATAAAGATAATCATCATGCAATAATTGATATAATCATTCCTAGTAAATAATAGTCTATCAAACAAAAAATACATCATAAAACAAAAATAAATATTTTGAAAAGAAGTTCAAAACATAAAAATTGAGTTAGAGAGTCATGTTGATAAATAGCCAGAGAAGAAGAGAGAGAATAGAGATGTTCAATTGAGAAGGAACATAGAAGAAGCGAGAGAAGAGAGAGGTTGCATTATCAAAGCACAATGAGAATATGATTTTATTTCTATTATTACTTATTTGTTGTTTTTAATATTTGATTTCAGATTATATCACACTCTTCTTAAAAATAAAAATTTAAGATTGTGTAAAATCTATTTTGTCATTTCATATTTTATCTATGATCAAGAACCAAAAACAATAAAAAATTAGGAAAATATAACTATATTCTCAACTTCACCTCTTTGTTATTAAAATTTTTCTTCAATTCATTGAGGAAGAGAGAATGAAGAGAAATTGATAATTGAGGATTTACAATAACATTGTTGAGGGTTTCAAAGTCAAATATTATGAAACAAACTCTAAAAAGGAAACAACCCCCAACCACCAACACTTTTACAAATTTTTCTAATATGTAAATCACTAGTTCTGCATAACATGAACGAGCCTTCATCTAAATGTCTTATATTTGATTCTTTAATGTAGAGAATAAGTCCTTGACTATCTCAATTTGTTTTAGGTTCTATTTTCTATAATGAAATAGCCTAGTAAAATATCCATTGGGAATATAAGCTTTCGGAGAATATCTAAGTGTTCTAAAGATATATGATTCAGGAGCCATGTATGAATTTTTTAGAAGTTAAAGAATAATATTGATCACATCAGTAGTTAAAGGGAACGATCCCAGAAGTCTTCATCAAAAACAAAAGATTAGCTAATTAAAAAGACCATTTGTTTTTCAAACTAGCTGAGAGAGTGATGTAGTTACCCCTTATTAAGAAGATTTCCCTTATATAGTGGAAAGTCCTTTGTTAGAAGTCAAATATTTCTATTTTTAAGCCTTTGAATGCTCTAGAGTTCCTTTCAGGCCTTATCCAACGTACTAGGCAAGCCCATGCCATTTGAATCACTTTCCTGTCATCCTTCCTGATTTTTGGAGGTTTCAAGAGCCATTGTGTTACATACTGCTAGGATGAGGGTGGTTCATGAGCTACACATCTATCCATTATGCTTCTCCAAACTAGTTTTTGAGTAGCTATAGTCAAAGTATAAACGATCAGTAGCTTTAACTCCCTCTTTACATAATATGCACTTGTGATCAACAATGGAGTTGGTCAAAAAGTGAAGCCTGTCAAGAGTAGGTAGTTTTCCTTTTAGAGAAATCCATACTATATAAGATATCTTAGCGGTAAGTAAGGGGCTCCATGCTAAGTTGTGACATGGAATAAGGCTACTTTTGGGTATGAACAAATTTCTGTAAAAGTCGACTATGAATACCCCTATAAAATTTAGAGGTAGGTCCTTATTAGCCTTTCAGTGTCCTTCAAATTGATTATTGGTATAGGATAGTGGGAAGCCCAATAAGTGACAAGGTTGGTTATCACTAGAGATAGAAGTTGGAATCTTCCAAAAAATGACAGAGATATACTCTTCCAGCTGTTCATTCTAGCTGTAACTCTGTCATATAAAACATAGCAATCATTATAACTTAATTCCCTAAAGATATAATGACTCCAAAGGATTTAATTGGAAAAATAAGTTTGTGGAAAACTAGTTAAAGTAACAAGCTCTCCATGGATTATGTCACAGTCCTTGGATAGGTTGAAGGTACTTTTGTTGCTCTTCATACTCATCCCAAAAAGGGAAGGGAATTGGTTTAAGGAGCTCATAAGTCAATTCACTGAGTATTTATCTCCATGGCAGAATAGGAGGACATCAAATGCAAAGGAAAGGTGGGAAATTCCTAGTTGTTTGCATCTTTTATGGAATTTGAAGTTGTTGCTCCTTGCAATGTCCCTATTAAGGATTTTTGTTAGGATTTCTATAACTATTGTTCATAGGTAAGGGGATAAGGGATCTCTTTGCTTTAGACCTATCTTGCTTTAGAATGGTTTGGAAGTTGCCCCATTCACCACTATATAATAAGAAACTGAAGTAATGCATGAATAGGTCTATAAGATGAATCTTATTAGGAAACCAACTTATTTAAGTCATGTATTAGGAAGTCTCAGTTTACTGTGTCAAAAGCCTTATTAATGTCAATTTTCAAAGAAAAAGGCCTACTTGATCCTTTGGTGTTATAGTGCTTAAAAAGGTCCTTAGCTATGAGGATATTATCACTAATGGATCTACTTACAATAAAAGCAGCTTGTGGAAGATTTATGATATTAGGGAGAATTGACTTCAACTTTTTTGCTAGGATTTTTTAAGTGATTTTGTAAAATATAGAGCTACATGATATTGGTTTGTAGCCTCTTAAAGAGTTGGGGTAAGGGATTTTAGGAACTAGCCATAAGAGGGTTTTGTTCCAAACTTCTAGGAGTTTTTCAGTGAAGAAAAATTCCTCCATAGCTTGATATACATCCTTCATGATAAGAGGCCAAGCTTTTTGGAAAAAGTTGGCATTGAAACCATCTATCCCATGAGCTCTGTTTAGATCAATGTTCCATAAATATTTTTCAATTTCCTCTACAGTGATAGGTCTACACAGGTTTTCTCCTTACTGATTGAGAAAGGGCTCTGAAAGAGGGGGTTCCAGCTTGTAAAGCTTATCTATTTCTACTTTAGAGCCTAGAATTCTTTCACAATATATTCTGAAGTAATCCAATATGCCCTTTTGATAGAGGGGGGCTCCTGTTTCATCTTGGATGGACTGAAAGCTATTTTTGTTGCTTCTTCATAGAAGACTCTTGTAGAAGTATTGAGAGTTTGAGTCCCTTCCTTTTAACCAGATGACCCTAGATTTTTGTCTGAAAATTAAGTTTTGAGTGTGAAGTGCATTCAAATATCTGTCAAGGGCATCCTTCTCTTTTTTTATTATGCTATAACCGGACATGTTGTAAAGCTTATTCTAAATGTAATTGAGTTCATCTTTTACAATTTGTGCTTCCTTATTGTAATCTAAGCTAAGCTTTAGATGTAGCTTCTTAAGTTATGATTTTGTAGCTAGTAGCCTCTTAAACAATTAAAAGGATTGATAACCCACAACTTGCTTCTGGAGGCCCTTCTGTACTACGTTTTAGAATTCCTACTTTTTAAGAGATAATTCAAGAACTTAAATAGAGAGGCCCTCTTTTTATTAGCACAAGAATTATGAAAAGTTATGGGACTATGATCAAAGCATAGGCTCTCATGGTAATGTGCTTTGCAATTTGGGAAGCTTTAGATCCAATCTTGATTAATAACACACCTGTCAAGTTTCTTTCTTATTTTCGGATACCATCTTGTTTTTTTGTCTATGTGTATAGGAAACCACTAAAGCTTAGATCAGTTGCTCCTATAAAAGCCAGACATGAGCCTAACTCTTTAATTGGTTTAGTAGGGGACCTAGCTCCTTTTAACTTAAAATGGTATGCAGTACAGTTGAAATCTCCCAAGAGTAACCATGGGCCTTATATCATTTCACTTAGGTTAGTAAGGTCTTGCTAAAGAACCTCCTTCTGAAACTGATGATTGGAAGCATATATGAAGCTAATCCATATTTTTCCTAGACCTCCATTTTCTATATGTAGATGAATTCTTAAAAGGAATATTGCTTCTGTAGGATTTTGGTTTGTTAAGAGTTGTAGGCAACATCTATTCTCCATTTATAATGATGGTTATGGTTTGTTATTGTTTTCCACTTTTTCAAGAACTAGGAGTTTTTACATGCTTCCCTACTTAGCTACTAGGAGTTTTTACATGCTTCACTACTTAGCTTAGTTTCAAGTAATACGAAAATGAATAGTTTAACAATATTAATGAAATTAGCTATCAGAATATGTTTTATGGAATCATTTATACCTTTTCTATTCTAAGTAGTAATTGACATATTAAGAGGGTTAGTTAGTTTTCTTCTTGGCTTTATGCCCAGACTTCCTTTTCTCAACTGCTGTGAATTCCTCTTGCTCTAGGGATATTTTAATAGTATTTTGAACTATCTCCTTCCTTTTTGCTTTTTAGGGGTGAATAACATCAATTGGATCTATTCCATCTATTTAAGAAGCTTTTATTAGATAAATTGCCAAATATATCTAGGGCTTATCTTACCCTTTTTACCGAACCTCAGCACTTCTTGCCAAAGTGACACTCTCAGAAACACTTTGTCTCTTACTCTGTATTCCATATCCCTTCATTGCTGATCTACATAGCTCTTTTGTCTATCTTTAGCTGCTTTAATTTGACTACGGATCAGTTTTAGTTTTTCCACAATATCTTGTATCAGTTATGGGCCTTCTACCATTCTTAGACCCTCTTCATCCCAATACAGAGGTGAACGAAATTTTTTGTCATATAACGCCTCGTACGGTGCCATTCTGATACTACTGTGATAATGATTGTTGTAAGAAATTCAATCAAGGCTATATACTAATCCCATGTCCCTAAAACTCCAATACACATGCCCTGAGCATATCCTTAATAGTTTTAATTTTCCTCTCACTCTGTCCATCTGTTTGAGGATGAAATGCAGTAATGAAGTTCAACTTCATACCCAAAGCTGACTGTAAACTCTTCCACAATCTCGAAGTAAATTTAGGATCCCTGTTCAATATAATAGACATCAAAACCCCATGTAACCTTACTACTTCGTTCATATACCTCTAGGCTAACTGGTCTAGTTAGTTATTCTCTCTCATTGGTAAACAATGGGCTTTGTCAATCGGTCCACCACAACCCATATAGTATCATATTGCCTCAAAGTTCTTGGCAATCCTATAAAGAAGTCCATCGTAATTCACTCCCATTTCCATTCCAGAATAGGTAATGAATGTAACTTCCTAACTGGAGCCTAATGCTCAGCTTTAATCTACTGGCAAGTTAAACACTTAGCAATATATTCCTCTACTTACTTATTCATCACTGGCCACCAGAAATGTTGCTTTAGTATGTTATACATCTTTGTGGTACCAGGATGCATAACATAAGTGGCTACTTGAGCTTCCTCCAGAATCTCCTTTCTCAAGTCATCAATGTTAGGCACACATAACCTCTGCCTCAACCACAGTGTCTCATCTCTCAATTCAAACTCGAGATTTAGGTTCACTTTCAACTTCTCAATAAGCTTCACCATTTTAGGATCTTTACTCTGAACTTTTCTAATTCTGTCATATAATATCGATCTCAATCTCAATGTGGCTATTAATGCCTCATTCTGTTCTAGGTTTAACTCCACATTTAATGCTCTCAATTAAACTAGACTTGGTAACTTCAATATCTGAATTTGAGCTATACTGCTATTTGATTTTCTACTCAAAGCATCAGCTACTATATTAGCTTTTCCTGGATGATACTCAATCGTATAATTATAATCTTTCAGCAGTTCTATCCATCTCCTCTGTCTCATATTCAATTCTTTTTGACTCAACAGATACCTCAAGCTCTTATGATAAGTATATATCTGGAAAGTCTCTCTATATAAATAGTGCCTCCATATCTTCAGAGCAAAAACCACTGCAGCAAGCTCTAAATCATGTATTAGATAGTTAATCTCGTGAGACCTTAATTATCTCGAAGCATAAGCTATTATTTTGCCATACTAGCACATTCTTCCTCAGAAGTTTACTTAGAGGGGCTAAGATCAATGAGGACCCCTCTACAAATCTTCAGTAATATCCAGCTAATTTGAGGAAACTTCGGATCTCATACACATTCTTCGGAGCTTCCTACTTCATTATTGTCTCTATCTTCTTTGGATACACTTGTATGCCTTGTCTAATGACTATATGACCCAGAAACACTACTTGATCCAGCCAAAATTCACACTTACTGAATTTAGCGTACAGTTGTTTCTCTCTCATAATCTGTAGAATTACTCTCAAGTGCTCAGCATGCTCTTCTTTACTCTTCGAATACACCAAAATTTGATTGATAAATACTATCACAAAACGATCCAGGTAGGGTTGAAACACCTTATTCATCAAAGTTATAAATGTAGCTGGCCCAAATGGCATTACTAAAAATTCAAAGTGTGCATACCTGCTCTTAAATGCACTTTTCGGTACATTAGCCTCTGCTATCTTCAACTAATGGTATCCAGATCTTAAGTCCAAATTAGTGAACACCCAAGCTCCTTGCAAATGATCAAGCAAATCATCAATTCTAGGCAACGGGTACTTGTTCTTCACTATTACCCAATTCAATTGCCTATAATTGATGCACAGTCTCAGATTTCCATCTTTCTTCCTCACAAACAAGACTGGAGCTCCCCAAGGTGATACACTGGGTCTGATAATTTTCCAACAACTCCTGCAACTGAGCCTTCAATTTCTTTAGTTCCATAGGTGTCATCCTATATGGAGGAATAGATATAGGAGTAGTAACTGGAACTAAGTCGATTGTAAACTCTGTTTCCCTAGTTAAAGGTAAACCAGATAATCTTCGAGAAACACATCCAGGAATTCCCTAATAACAGGAATGTCCTACACATTATGCTAAGTGCAGGTATCGATTACGTGGGCTACGTAAGCCTCACATCCTCTTCTGATCAATCTCAGTGCACTCATGAATGAAATTAGTCTAGCTGGCACTGCTTGACTAACACCTCGGAATACTGCTCTTGGTTGATTTGGAGATTCTAGTATTACCTCCTTAGTATAGTAGTTCATGATAGCCCTATGAGCAGTGAGCCAATCCATGCCTAAAATAATATCTATTTCCCTTAACTATAACACATTCAGATCTTCTTCCAATTCTACTTGATCAACCCGAACTATACATCTCTTACAAACTTTTCCTATTATTGTAGTACTACCTATCGGTGTACTCACCTTTAAACCGTGTTCCAATAATTCTTTATCACAATGCAACCTAGACGCAAGATGCGGTGTGATAAAAGAATGCATAGATCTAGGATCTAGCAATGCATAAAAGAATGCATAGATCTAGGATCTAGCAATGCAAAAGCCTTATAAGTAAAGATATTTAACATACCTACAATGACATCTGGAGAATTCTGAGCCTCTTGTCTGATCATTGCATAGACTCGGGCTTAAGACTGTAGTTGATTGCTCCGTACCTAAGTCCTGATAGTAGGACTCCCAGAACTCGATTTGCCTCTACCACGGCCTCTTTGTTCAGATCCATTAGCTCATCTCTGTTGGATAGTTTTTTCTGTTACCACTCCTCGTCTCCTTCTAGATAGTGTTCCATAAACAATGGGACATTCTCTGATCTAATGATCAAAAGAGCCACATCGAAGGCAAGCTTCTGACAGTTTTCAGCATTCACCATTGTTCTTCTTCCTACAATGTTTGCAGTTAGGTAACTATCTTGATACTACACCTCTTCCACTACTAGACTATATAAAACTACCTCTTTCTCTGAACCCCGACTATCTGGATCTAGCCAATGGTCGAGAAGATCTATTTTGGTGCTTGCCAAAGGCACCTTGAGATTCACTAGGCCTTTCCATTCTGGACTCTTGTCTATAGTCCCCTTGATCATCTCTCAATAATTTCTCTATTCAGATCGAGGTTGTTGTTGATGGTAAAACATATCTACTTGTTTTACGCTTAAAAATCATAAGTGAACGGGTCGTGACTTGTAGTTAAAAAGAGTGGATATTGATCCCACAGAGATTGATGCTTAGACACTACTTAATTTTAGACATAACTTTGTTTAAGGGACGAAATTGTTAAATGAAAATAATCTGGAAAATTAAATTAAACTTAAAAGAGACTAATGTAAACAATGGACAATACCGCAATTGCAGAAAATCTGAATTCAAGAATCTAAATGCTAGAGATTACTTTTTCTTTTTTTTGTCTCCCTCCTATTTTATTGATTGAATTATGTCTCACCCTAGATTTCTGAATGTAATAATTACCCTCTCTCAGGGTGCAACTATTTGTCCCTAATCGAATTAAAAGGAATCGATTAAACGATCTCTCAACCTACCCAATGACTCTACTAATTCAATTAGTTATTAAGCTATCCTATGGGTGATCAATTGACTAATCGAGATCTCTCTTCTAACTATTCAATTGACATAATGATTGCTAGTCTATAGGTCTCCAACTCTCATTGTACAGTCCTACATGAATCTCATCTCACTCACTTTCTTGATTTGTTGCAAGACAACAATTTAAAACAACAATCATCAAAGACACTTCATTCAATTCAATAAAATAGGAGTTTTGACAAAATAATTCAAAAGTAATCCCTAAAACGAAATCAGCCTAACATGGTCTCCATAACATCATTAATAATCAAATAAACCATTTTTACAAAGAATAGAGAAGATTAGAATGAAAGAAAATTAAATAAAAAGACTCCTTAGAAAATTGAATAAAAAGACTCCTCTTCTTTGCCAAAATCTGAAATTTTGGTGTTGATGTGCTATTTTGCCTAATCTTGATGATGATCCTTGTCTTCAATCCCTCCTCAATGCTCCGAACGTGTGTTCTCCACTCAAGGATAGTGTTTCTATAGATGGGTGTCATCTCCCCTGAAGATGGAGGCTTAATGATGTTTTTATAGTCCAAAAATCTTAGGTTTAATGAATCCTCTCAGATTGCCTCGGATTACAATTCCCACGCCTATAGGAATTTACATGATTCCCATGAGTGTGGGAATTACAAACAGATGCACTCATCGTTTCTGCTATGATTTCCCACGTCCGTGGCAATTTACATGATTCCCACGAACGTGGGAATTTGTCCCAGAGGCACTCTCCTTGTCTTTTCTTCTTTGATCTTTTGTTCAACCTCTAAGTTGCTCCCTCTTCCTTCCTACACAAAAATAGTCAATTCTTACCCTTAATTAGCATCAAAAACACAAGAACAACAATGGAAATCAAACTTAATAAAAACATACAAAATGAATCCTAAACTAGAACAATAAACAACAATTATGCTAGAAAACACATGTTAATTACCTATAAAAACATATTCTAATGCACACCTATCAACATCCCCACACTTGAATCTTTTCTTGTCCTCAAGAAAAATAAATACAACCACTAGTAATCACACTCACTAGTGATCGAAAAATTCTATAAGGAGTGTTGATTTTAAGCTTTCTGTCTATGCACCATAAAAAGAAAAGTTCTTTAGCTGAGCATTTATTGATTTCTATTTTATTAAACACAATCAGGCACATTAATTTATGTAACAACAAATGCTCAGCACTCCGAATCAGAGAGTTTGGTAAATTAAGTGAATCAAAATGGGTTTCACCCATGAGAGTGTTCCTATAAGCATCTATGTCAAAATTTGCATGACCATCTAAGATTTTTGTATTCGACAAGTTAAATAATTCACGCATGACAGAGTGATCAAGTTTAAAAACATAGCCACCTAACCTAAACCAGAACAAATTCATTTTAGAAATATACCTAACTGTTGTGAAAAACTCTAAAGATATGGTGGCAGATATAGGTACGTCACACCAAACAAATCTACTCCACCCCTATGTTTGTAGCTAATTGTTCAAGTCAGTGTGTCACTCCTATATTTTCTAACACTTTAAAGTCAAAATACCTAGGAGTAACTATTGCTTTACTCTTAAAGTCACAAAAATACGCACCTTCTTCTTCCAAGTAAATTGAAAATAGGGCCCGATAGGTTTTCGCTAAGTTGGGTTTTCCTTTACTGAAAACTTGAAGGCGGAGCTCGTCGACCGGTTGCCTAAACCTCATCGTTCTTGGAGGAGCCATTATTAGAAGAAAATCTACAAAAACGATCGAGAAAGAGTGAAATTCGTATTTTAGAGAGAGAAAATAAAATCCCACCTAAATCCTTGTGTTTTTGAATGATTTATGCATGAAAAGAATGAAGGAATGTAAGATTAATGGAAAGGGATGAAGAAAATACCAAGAATCTAGATGAAAAATGAAGAGTTTTAGAGATTGGAAGGAGAGAAAATCGTGTTCTAGAGAGAGAGGGAGTGAAATTTTGAAAAGAGAATGAGAGAAGAAAAGGGAGGGAAGTTTTTACGCTCCCTTTCAAATGGGATTCCCACACTCATAGGAAATCCCCACAATTCCCATGAGCGTGGGATTCCTCTCCATAAACTTTTTGGAGAGGATTCCCACGTCTGTGGGAATCTCCAGAAGTTCCCACGAACCTCTCCAGAAGTTTCTGCAGAAAGTTCCTTGGGAATCACCAGAATTCTTCCAGACGTGGGTTCTCTCTCTAGAAACTTTTTGGAAAGATTTCCCACATTCGTGGGAATCACCACAATTCCCAAGAACGTGGGAATTGGTGATCCTTGCAAATTTCAAACCATCTTCCAAGCTTATATGCATGCTCCATGATCCCAAACCTATAAACACATTGAAATAATATCATCAATAAGAAATATGAAAAGAAAACAAATTGAAATCCAAATAATATCATTAGAAACATTAATCAAATCCAATTCAAACATGATCATAACTAAGGAATTTAAATGAACTATTAATTGAACCAAAATAAACAAAGGCTAGTTGACTCCCATGGGTTGCCTCCCATGCAACGCTTCTATTACCGTCAGTAGCTCGACTCTTCTTCCTGATCATGGCAGTTCAAATGACCGAAATGATAACTGTGCATAAATTTATCTCAGACTTTGTACAAGGGCTACCTTATTCTGGGCTCCACCTTCATCATTGTTTTCCTTTCTTCGCCTTCTCTTACGCGTTCGTTTCTTCCTGAACACATTTTTGGGGTCCTCAATGTTTTCCCATCCTCCTTGGAGTTTAGGTTCCTTGCTGTTCGTCAGGGGTAGAGTAGGATGATAATTCTTCTTCGACACCTTAAATGTTAATTGCTCCTTCCCTACTCTTAGTATTAACTCGCCCTTATCAACATCAATAATCACACAAGCAGTAGCCAGAATCGGTCGCCCAAGAATGGTTTTCCTCTTCTTCATTAATATCCAATATGTCAAAATCAACTAAATCGACAAATTTATCAATGTGTAGCTACACATTCTTGATGATCCCCTTTGGTAAATGCACTGTCCTGTCAGCCGTTTTCAATAATGTCTTAGTCAGCTCTGGCTCTTCTAAACTTAACTCAAACTGAACGATTATGGCATCATGTTGGTACCTACTCCCAAATCTACAAATGCTGGATCTATCTTAACTCCATTTATTCTACACGGAATGAAAAAGTCACCTAGGTCTTCTTTCTTCTGTGCTACATACGGACTTTCTCCTGATATGCGATTGATAACCTCTTCTTTCAACCTCTTTAACAAGAGCTTTGTCTATAGTTGATTTCTTATGTCTGTCATCTCACTTAACTCCCCTTACTTAGAATTTCGAGCTACTTAACTTGAAGATGGCTTCCACTGAGCAAAAATTTGATGTAGAAGTCCAAGATGAAGTTCCTTAATCGGCTCGCTTACTGGTCCACTTAGAAGGACTTCCAACACTATTTGTTCTTCTTACTTGTTTCCATCTTTCTCCCCATGTTTTCTTTCTTCTTTCTCCATCCGAGTAATGGCCATGATTCTTTCCTTCAGATTCACCTTAGTGTTGCTTGGTAGACTACCTGCATTTCGTGAAGATAAAGTGTTAGCTAGTTGGCCTACTAGAATTTCCAGATTGTGGATGGATGATTCATGATTCTTCAAAATCTGATCAAATTTTTCTTCCATCCTCTTTCGATTTTCCTCCTAGCTTGCATGCATCCTTTTATGATTCTCTTCTTGTGTTGTCAATTTTGACCCCAAAACCTCCATCTTCTTATCCATTTTGCTTTCCAATGCTCCGATTCGATCTTACTGGAATCCTGGCAGTCCTTGTGGTCTTTGTTGGCCACCTATATTATTATCACTCCAAGAAAAGTTTGTGTGATTTTTCCAACCCAGATTATTTGTATTCAAATATGGGTTATTACCTCGCTGTAGCTAGCCTAAATAGCTTACCTATTTGGTCCTACTAGCTCCCAATAGAAAACATTCCACTGAGTTGTGGTTGTTCTCCCTCACAACTCACATTGTGCTTGCATTGCCTTAACTACTGAGGTGGACGCTCCTTGCAAGTTGTTTAGCTGCTTTGTCAAAGCCGTGATTTGAGCCTGCAAGGCAGTAACTGAGTCAATAGGTATCATACCTTTTTGTTCCTTCTGTCCTTGTCTACTCCTCTCACTCGACCACATATAGCTATTACTTGCCAACTCTTCCAATAAATTATGAGCTGCTTCCACCGTTTTCCTCATCAGTGAACCTTCGGTTGCTGCATCAATTGTGCCCCTTGTGCTTAAATTCACTTGATTATAAAATGTTTGAAATAGAAATTCCCTTGGGAGGTTGTGATGTGGATAGCTCCTTCAAAGTTCTTTAAATCCCTCCCAAGCTTTATAAAGAGATTCTCCGTCATTTTGCTGGAAATTTGTTATCTCCTTGATAATCCTCATCTTCTTTGTCAACGAAAAAGACTTGGCAAGGAATGATTGGGCGAGCTACTCCCAAGTCGTGCTCTAGCCTGGATTCAAAGAATCGTACTATACTTTAGCTCAATCCTTTAACGTTAATGAAAATAGTCGCAGCTTCACCGCATCGTCAAACATTTCGTTGAATCTGAATGTGTTACAGATCTCTAAGAAATTTGCGATGAGTGCATTGGGATCCTCGTTAGATAGCCCGTAAAACTGCACACTATTTTGAAGAATGTTCAGTAGCTCTGGCTTAATCTCAAAATTATTCGATTGAACTACCAACCTCGCCACTCCTTGAGGACTAAACCCTGGCCTCATGAAATCAATGAGTGTCCTTTCTGGTCCTCCTTGCTCTCTTTCTTTAGCCATATCTTGATTTGAGGAATTTAGATGCATTGCCCTTCTTATCTCTCTTTTATGCTTCTTAATTTTGGGAAATTCGTCCTCTATAGCTTCTTTCATCCTTCATGTACTCCTTGTGTTCATACACCTACAAATACATAAGGAAAAGTATCAAAAACTTTTAAATCAAAGTAATCTAAATCAAAAACGATGCTCAACAATCAATCCCTGAAAATGAGGCCAAAAACTTGTTGATGGTAAAACTTATCTACTTATTTTACGCTCAAAAACCGTAAGTGAACAGGTCATGACTTGTTGTTAAAAAGAGCAGATACCGATCCCTCAGGGATTGATGCTTAGATACCGTTTAATTTTAGACATAACTTTGTTTAAAAGATGAAATTGTTAAATCTAAACAATCTAGAAAAGTAAATTAAACTTAAAAGAGACTAATGTAAACAGTGGACAATACCGCAATTGTAGAAAATCTGAATTCAAGAATCTAAACGCTAGAGATTACTTTTTCCTTATTTTGTATCCCTCCTATTTTATTGATTGAATTGTGTCTCACCCTAGATTTGTGATTGTACTAATTACCCTCTCTCAAGGTGTAACTATTTGTCCCTAATCGAATTAATAGGAATTGATTGAACGACCTCTCAACCTACCCAATGACTCTACCGATTCAATTAGTTATTAAGTTATCCTATGGGTGATCAATTAACTAATCAAAATCTCTCTTCAACTATCCAATTGACGTAATGATTACTAGTCTATAGGTTGCCAACTCTCGTTGTACAATCCTACACGAATCTCATCTCACTCACTCTCTCAATTTGTTGCAAGACAACAATTTAAAACAACAATCATCAAAGACACTTCATT
>JAOQMS010103028.1:0-72173 GCA_027563885.1 Erythroxylum longipes | reverse complement strand
AAGGGGGTTAGGGTTAGAAGAAATAATTAGTATTAAGAAAAATTATTGAGGGTATATTAGGTAGTATGTATTTATTAATTTATGTTTCATCTTAAATCCCCCAAATTAGAGGTTTTTCATTTTCACTATTTAGGATGGAATAGAAAGTAACATGAAACCCTCCGCTTTCATCCCATTCTGTTCCATTTCATTATGAAATCCTCAACTAAACGATGGAAGGGTATTACGTTCCATTCCATTCCATTACTGAACCTCTAACCAAACAGATCCTTAATAACATTAGTTGATTGTGTAAAGCCTAGTCATTAACATAAATTGACCTACAACCTAGCCTAACCCACAAACCTTTAAACATGTATAAAAAAACCAGAATATGGAAATTATTATAGCATATACGAAAATCACCTTCTTCACTTTTCTCTCAAATTTCTAGCTGGTAATTGTGTCTAAAAACACACTCTTTCATCTGTATGTAACTCTTTCCTAATAAGTTTCCTCATTTTGTTTGTTTTGTAGAAGTTGGAGGGAGTTGTAGAGGTTGATAACCCTATAGTGCCTTACACTTAGGTAAAAATTCCAACAACTATTATGTCATTTTATTTGTGATTTTTGATCATCCTACTCTAGTTTATAGTTGATTGCATGTTGTGGTTGATTGGGACAATAATTGAAGTTGCATGAAGGGATAAAAAGGGAGAAACGTACCTGGAAAATTGATAAAAGAGTAGAGAGAAGAAGAGGAGAGGGTGAAGGCAATGACATCTTTTGAAAATTTAAGTTGCATATAAGGGCAGAATAGGGAATGCAGAAAAGTAAAGGGTAAATCTGTAATTTAGTTGCAAGAAGGGCATTATTGGTATTAATTGAAATGGATGAGGGTAAAATGTGACTTTTACTTAGTTAAGGGTATTTTAGTAATTATGGGGGTTAGGTTAGTAAGGATATTATTTTTATAATTAAGAATTCAAAGATCCGATTAAAGAGTAATTTGAACTGTCAATTAGTTGAGTCTGAAGTCGAGGTAAGGATAACCTTAAACTTTATTTTTAAAATTAAGTACTGTTTTGTTATTAATAAATTATATTTTGAATTAGTGTCTTGGACCACGTTAGTGTCTTGCGCGGGTTTCAATAGATTATTTATTTATTTATTATTATTTGATTTTATTTATTTATTTATTTATTTTTCGTGTTCTAATCAGTCTTGCCTTTTATTGTCATGCTGGTATTCTTTGTGCACTACTGAGGCTCCTTTCGGTTGGCCAAGTATTTATTATTTATCTTAGTTTGTATTTTTTCATTATTCAATTATTATTTAATTATTTAATTATTTTCTTCTTATTCTTAGTTATTATTATTATTATTATTATTATCATCATCTTTTTTAAGGACTTCTTAAGATAGTACATATGGGAAAACGTAAAAGCCACGAGGTAGGAGGAATGCCTTTAAATCGTGCGGATGGAATTAGTATAAGCGGTCAGGTGCGTGCAGCTTGCAGGAATAAAAAAGGAGATGACTTAATAAGAATAGGCTGTTGGAACATTAAGACCCCCACGAGAAAGTCCTTGAAATTAGTAGAGATTTTAGACAAGTATATGATACAAATAGCCTGCATTCAGGAGACCGAGTGGTCAGGAGCTAAAGCCAAGGAAATAGGGGGATTCAAACTATGTCACTCGGGAAGTATGCGGAAGCAGAATGAGGTAGGTATCTTAGTGGTCAAGGAACTTATAAACCAGGTAGTGGGGATCACAAGGGTCAATTATAGGATTATGGTGGCAAAAATTGTTTTTAGTATTGTGGTTCTCAATGTAGTGTGTGCTTATGCACCTCAAGCTGGTTTAGATGTACAATAAAAAGTCTATTCTGGGAGGTGCTGGATGGAGTGCTTCTACAAATCTCTAATACTGAGAGGATTATCCTAGGAGGTGATTTTAATGGGCATATAGGGGCTGTTTCAAACGGATATACAGGGACTCACAGGGGCTTCGGACACGGCACTAGAAATGATAGTGGGACTGATTTATTAGACATGGCCGTAGCGTATGAGTTAGTGATAGCAAATTCCTTATTCAAGAAAAAGGAAGCACACTTGGTGACGTTTCAGAGTAGTACGACCAAGACACAAATTGATTATCTCCTTGCCAAGAAAAGAGTCAGATTATGATGCAAGGATTGCAAAGTGCTTCTGGCCGCATGCCTATCAACCCAGCATAAATTGTTAGTTTTGGATTTAGGTATTAAAGGATGGAGGTCAGAACAATCTATTACGCTATGTCGTAAAATTAGATGGTGGAGGCCAAAAGGGGATATGGTGGAACAATTCAGGACTCAAATTCAGTATAATATAACATGGTCTATGAGAGGGGATGCTAATCAGATGTGGGAGGGAGTAGCCCCCGTAGTGAGAGAAACCGCCACAAAACTCTTAGGAGTATCTAAAGGGCAGGGGGCAGGCGGATGGAATCTTAGTGGTGGTCAGACGAGGTTCAGGGGACGGTAAAGGCGAAAAAGAGTGCTTTTAAAGATCTTTTAGTAAGTACAACAGAGGTGGAGCGGGAAACTAATAGAGTAAGGTATAGACTGGCAAAGCAGAAGGCAAAGAAGACAATTTCAGTGGCTAAAGGAGAAGCATATGAGCCAATGTATAGGGATTTGGATACGTTCAAGGGAGCACAAAAAATTTTCAAGCTAGCACGAGATAGGGTATATAAGACAAAGGATTTCAACCAAGTCTGTTGTATACGAGATGAAGCAGGACAGGTACGCACGAAGGCCCAAGTCATCAAAAGGAGATGGCAGAGATACTTTTATGGCCTGTATAACGAAGGCATATTGGTTAGCATAGAGTTAGGCGAACCCTCCGTGTTGGAGCATTTTCGTAACGCACCCTCATATGAAAGGGTCATGAGGGGAGAAATTACAAAGGTTTTGAGGGGGATGGGGAGTGGAAGGGCCGTACGGCCTGATGAGATCCTTATAGAGGTACGTAAGCGGATAGGAGTTGTCAGTATTGAGTGGTTAGTTCAACTCTTTAATGTGATCCTCGAGTCAGCCAAAATGCCGGAAGAATGGAGATTTGAGTAGGTTGATCCCCTTATACAATCTAAAGGGGACATCCAACACTGTCATAACTATAGAGGCATCAAATTACTAAGTCACACCATGAAGCTGTGGGAGAAGGTAATTGAAAAGACAGTACGGAGAGCTGCTTCTATATCGGCTAACCAAATTGGTATTATGCCTAGTAGGTCCATGAAAAAAGCAATACATCTACTCCGAGACTAATGGAATGCTACAGGGACCGAAAACGAGATTTGCATATAGTTTTTATTGATTTGGAGAAGGCGTATGACAGGGTTCCTAAGGAACTTTTATGGACGTGTTTGGAGGCAATGGACATTCTTGGGACTTATCAGAGTAATTAAAAATATGTATGAAGGAGCATTAACTAGCGTAAGGACGATAGGAGGTGACACGGAAGCGTTTTCTATTGGTGTTGGACTACACCAAGGCGCCGCTTTAAGCCCTTTTTTGTTCACATTAGTGTTAGATGAACTTACCAAACATATTCAAGGAAAGGTACCTTGGTGTATGTTATTTGCGGACGATATTGTCTTGGTGGATGAGACCAAGAAGGGGGTCAATTTCAAGTTAGAATAATAGAGAGACACGTTAGAATCGAAAGGTTTTAGAATGAGCAGGACTAAGATGGAGTATTTAGAATGCAAGTTTTTGAGAAGCCGGATGGTACATAAGGAGGTGGTAGTTGTTGGTATTGACTTCATACCACAAAAATCGAGTTTTAAAAATCTCGGGTCCATCATTCAGAGAGATGGTAATATTGATGCTGATATAGTACATCATATTAGATCTGGGTGGGTCAAATGGTGAAGCACATCGGGGGTCTTATGTGATAGAAATATTCCTTTAAAACCCAAAGGGAAGTTTTATAAAATGGTGATTCGACCCACCATGTTAAATGGGACAGAGTGTAGGCCCGTCAAACGTAGACATACAAGACAGTCGTTGGTAGCAGAAATGCATATGCTTCGGTGGATGTGTGACATTACCAAAAGAGATAAGGTCTGGAATCGTGTGGTGAGAGACAGACTACATGTGGTTAGTATTGTCGACAAGTTGAGAGAGACCAGGCTTAGGTGGTTTGGGCATGTGTGTAGGAGGGCCTCTGATGCTCCGGTACAACGCTATGAGAAAATAACCCTTAGTGACTAAAAGAGGAAAAAAGGGAGGCCATACAAGAACTGGAAGAAAGTGATCAAGAAAGATATGTCAGACTTGGCTCTTATTGAGGTAGTGGCTAGAAATAGAAAAGTCTGGCGTGATCGGATAAGGGTAAAGGATAACCTTTAACGTGCACCAAAACAGTTGAGTAAGTTATCAAGAGAGGTCTACTTTAACGCCCACGCTATGTAGGTACCGCGTAGGAAGACAAACAATGCCCTTTCTGTCTTTTTTAGTGGTAAAGCTTCGACAAAGCTTTCGAGCCTACAACATGGCTTTTTAGGATAGGTGTATGAGGAAAGATCTCGCGAGGTCTTCTGAAATCATAGGATTGTCAGAACCTCAGGGTTTCTGAGCAAGGGCTCCTAGCTTGACTAGAGACTAAAAGAGCCAGACTTGGCAGCTTATCAGGTACTAGTAGATCTAGACACCATATCAGGTATATCTTTTGTTTTATTTTTTAGTTTTCATGTACTAGCAGATCTAAAAACCATATCAGGTATATCCTTTGGTTATTGTACTTTTATTTATTTATGTATTTAATGTAATGTTATTTACATAATCTTTTAGCGTGCAAGTTTTACCTATTTACTCTTTAACCTGCATCACTCCTTTATTGTTACATTTGCATTGTAGGTCTACCGGAAACAGCCTCTCTACTATGTAGGGGTAAGGCTGCGTACTATCAGACCTCCCCAAACCCCGCTTTATTGCGAGACTTCAGACTGGGTGTGATGATGATAATGATGATGACGACTTACATACATGAATTATAAATAATTATTGTAGTTTAAAGTGTTTCATTGTTATATTTTGTTAATTTTTCTGAGGTGTATTTCTTGTTAAGTTAACGGGAAATGTGTTAATTAAATAGAGACTAATGGATAATAAGTTGTGAATAATTGGTGAAAATCGAGAATCGGTGGCTTGTGTAGGATAGGCTACATTCGATGGTCTTAAATGGGTAGGTTGAGTTGATATGAATGAGTGGTGGCTAGGTATCCATTCGTGGAGCAGATACCGGGGCATCCTGAGTCCCTGGGATGTCTTGTGCCAATGACTAGGTACCAGAGTGGTACCGGGATATTTTGTGTCGATGGCTAGGTACTGTAGTAGTACCAGGGTGAACATTGAGAAATTGAGGTACCTTATGCTGATATTTATACATTTAATTACATTTCCAGTGATGAGAGATTATGATGAGATGAGCCAGTAGACTATTGGATGTATGCCTACTAGGTTAAGTGATAGCGCATTGTAACGCTAGTCAAAATAAAATAACCAAACTACTGCTATAACAGTAGTTAGTTTAGGTTGATCCCAAAGAGAGTGTGTGTGTAAAGTTGTTGAAATGAATTTAATCGGTGTTTAGGAAAAGGGGGTGAGGGGTTTGGATTTTGAAAGAAAATAAAATAAAACTAACATAATGAAAACAAATTAAAGAAATCATGCGAAAAATGATAAAAGTGGGGAATTCGGCAGGGACCGGGTTCTTTGGTTCAATCTCGACCTACACCTTAATTAAGCATATTTCATTAATTTGTTGTTCTCAAACCTCTCCTAGCAACTATTAATCGTGGGTTAATAATTAACCCAAATTTCCCTTAGGTTTTGTTTAATCAAGATACGACCGTTAGTTAAACCCAATCACCGAATAACCTAGGGTACGATCTCTAGATTTAATTAGGCAGTAGCATTACGAATTAGGAAAACCGATTAATCAAGGCAACAACTACATATGGTGTGTCATTTAACCTAACTGATGTTATCCCCAATGATTACAAATCATTAGTCACTACATATGAATTTCAACATAACAATTATGAATTATATCGAAATTCCAGCATTGAGTTTGTAAATAAAAGATTCAATGAATGCATTAAAATCATCTTTTCACAATACCCAATAGGTTCATACACAAATAACCAAACAATAATAAAAATCCGATTATCCATACATAACCCAAATCCATATGCCTAGGATAACACAATCAATTCAATAGGAGAGCAAGAAACAACATAAATATGAAATGCACTTAACTTGAATCATTGACGTTGATGTTGTAAGGCCTCAAATTGTACCCTAGTTGGAATGTTACATGTTCATGAAAGTACATGTATGGTAGGAGTTAAAAATTGTGATATGATTAAGAATTGAATATAACTTGAATTTTGGTTTAATGAATCATACTTAGTGAATTGGAATTAATTAACATCATTAGAGGATTGAGGTATTAAAATGTACATTTAGACTGGAAAAATTGTTAAGTGGCAAGATAAGTTGGTACATGAAAATTAAAATGACTAAGCCTATGAGTTAGTGAAATTTGGCATAACTAATGCATTAACATTTGGCACCATTGGTTGAGTGACAAGTGGACCAATCTTGGAGTGAAATGTGGACTAATCATTTAATGACACACGGCAACATTCATTAAGTAACAAATGGCCTAATAGAAGCCTATGAGTTATTGACATTGGCATAGCTAATACATTGAAATTTGGCACCATTGGTTGAGTAACAAGTGGACCAATCTTGGAGTGACATGTGGACTAATCATTTAATGACACATGGCAGCATTCATTAAGTAACAAATGGCCTAATAGAAGCCTATAAGTTATTAACATTTGGCATAGCTAATACATTGACATTTGACACCATTGGTTGAGTGACAAGTGGACCAATCTTGGAGTGACATGTGGACTAATCATTTAATGACACATGGAAGCATTCATTAAGTAACAAATGGCCTAATAGAAGCCTATGAGTTATTAACATTTGGCATAACTAATACATTGACATTTGACACCATTGGTTGAGTGACAAGTGGACCAATCTTGGAGTGAAATATGGACTAATCATTTAATGACACATGGCAGCATTCATTAAGTAACAAATGACCTAATAAATGTTTGGCTTATGGCAGCTTAATGGGGGGGGAGGACAAATGTGACAAATGCTTTAGTGACATATGCTCCTCCAAGATTAGGGATTGCTAGAAATTTCTGCAAGCTTCATTGAAACCTCTCCACCGAAACTATCCCTCTCCTTCAGCTCTGAAATTTCGCTAAAAATTTGTGCATAATCATTCCAAATTCTTAGCCAAGTATTGCATTAAGAAAGTAGATTATGTTATCTTCTATGCTGTCTTCTTGGTGTTAAGATTTGTACCTTGATTTTGTACTTGTGTTGGTTGGTTAGAAGGGCTGAAATAGCTGGTTATTTGGAGTTGAATTTGAAGTTTAAGAGGTAAGGGAATTCTAAACTTGATAGCTTGTATTAATATAAGTTGTATGATAATTGAATTAGCATGGAATATGTGTTAAGATGATAATAAATGAATACTGGAAAAATGATATTTGTGTGATAATTTCTGGTTTAGTTTTGATGTATGGAAGAAATTAATTTGTACCTTAGTTAATGAATGACTTTTGAATTGGTTTTGGACATGAAATTGATGTGGAATTGAGGCATGAATAAGGTGGAATTGAAGTGGAAGTGATGAACTATGGTGAAGGGGTGTTGAAGGTGTATGACAAATATAGTGGTTCCACTGAATAGACTTCGGTATTTTAGCTATAAATTGATCCGTAGATATCCAAATGTGGTGATTTTAATTGTAGATTAAACTATGCATATATTTCTACAATTTTGGTGAAGGAATCGAATTTTAGTTCTGTCTTTAAGGGTTTTGAAATTCTGCTTGAAGTTGCACACTGGTTGTTGTCCTTGTTTGAGAACAGTCTGTAGTATTTTGAGTATAACTCTAGAAATACTGAACCAAATTGCAATAAATTTATTTCATTAGAAACTTAAGACATATAGGAGCAATTATTTAGAAGAACTTATTGCCCAAAACCCTCATTTTCGATGTCAAAATTACAATACAAAACTGATCCCAAACCTATCCTGAGAAAATCTGGAAAAGGGTTAGGAAGTTGAAAAACTTGGTTTTGTGCAATTGTTGACGTATATAAGGTTAGGGCTTTTTAACAATGGTTTAATTAAAATTAATTGAGATTAAAAATGAATATAGATGATGTTAGAGTAATGGAGTAAAACGTAATTGAGTTATGGTTTATTAATGGAGATAATTACTTAAAGAATGTGAGGTTAATTAATAATGTGTCTAATGTTGAAAAGAATGATGTGTTTAAAGATAAATGTGTTCTTATGAATACCAATGTGTTTGAAAAGGTTTATGTGATGCGAATTGAATATGATTGTTTACAAATTGGAACTTTGTGTCATGATATGGAATAGGAAATACATAACGCCTTTAATGGTACATTATTACAAATGTTTATAGTTATAAGGTATGATTAGTTAGATGTACATATGTATATGTTCAATTTGAGGAAAGTGGAATAAAGGCATAACATCTTTTGCTTGTGATTATGAAATTTGAAATGGACTGTTTTAAAACGGTCAACTCCTAGTCGTGGGTAAATAAGCATGTCTAAAAGGGTCTGCAGCTGCTCTTGGACACATTTAAGGTGTTGACAATTTGGTGTCTCCTGATAATGACACTTCATTGTCTGATACATAAGTCTCTCCTGATCTTGACACTTCAGTGTCTCCTGATAAGGGCACTTCAGTGTTGAGACATAAGTCTTTCCTGATCTCGACACTTATGTATCTCCCGTTCTGGTGCCGTTACCCACTTCTGTAAAAAGGATTAGTAGGCTAACTGGTTTTGTATTATGATAAATGTTCAATTATGATATAAGCTAAGTTCAATTTTGATACAATTAAATGTTGTTATGATATAAGCAAGATTTGTTCAGATAATTTAAAGTTTTGTTTTGTGATTCTGATATTCTGTTTAGATATTTATAAGTTTGACGTAAGTATACTCTGTTCTGATATGTGCTATTATGTTCTAATGCAACTGATATTGGAATCTAATTTGAACAATTAAAGTTTTTATGAGATTTATTAAGATCCAGTGTATGAATATGCTAGAAGACTGTTAAAGACAGTCGTCAGTTTATATGTTGTTTAGTTATTCCCCACTAAGCTATATGCTTAGCACGGTAGTTTTACTCCCGTGTAGGTTCTAATAAGAAGACTTGAGACTGGGACAAAGATAATAGCAGTGGCCAAGAAGATTGTGTTTTGTTCTAGAAATGTTCAATTTGTTTTGAGTTGTTCTTCAATGTAATGAGATATGTAATATTTTGTGTTTTGTTTAATGTTTTGTAAAAACTTTAATACAGTTTGGATTTGGATTTAAGGCTTCTATATAATAAGTATCATGTGTATGTTGTCGTCTAAATATGACCCAACCAATGATGAATGAAATGTATGCTCCTTGAGTTTCTAGAAATGCTTTAGTATGTGTTGGATTACTTTAGTTTTGTTTTGTGTAGCATCTGCATATCCTCCCAGAGGGTATGTGGGTGTTACATTATTTGGTATCAGAGCCAGGTTTAGGTGATTCTGGTTTAACCAACGCTTATCTATTTTTTATACTTGGATATAAGAGTTGTGTTTGGCCTAATGCGGGTTGTCCTATGTTTTGGTTTAAGATTTGAGTATGGAAAGAACTCAAGAAGCCGTTAACGAGGTTGTAGAGAGTGATAATCCTGAGCGATCTTGTAGATCTATATTTGGACCCTCTAGGGTGAATCGAGATGAAATACCACCACCTCCACCTCTAGCTCAGGGGGAGAATCTAGTTAAGCTGTTGCAAGACATGATGACTTTGCTACACCGTATGACGGTACCCAAGGCTCCAATTGATCAGTTGCGGAAGTACAGAGCTGAGGAATTTATTGGAACATCTCTGGAGGAGTCTGAAAGAGTTGAATTTTGGTTAGAGAAGGTGAAGAGGGTGTTAGATGAAATTAGTTTCCCACCAGATCAGATGGTGCACTGCACTGTCTCTTTTCTTCAGGGAGCAGGCTATGAATGGTGGAAGTTTGTTATGAGAAATCCTCAATTACTGGAGCATCTGAATTGGGATATCTTTTCTCAAGAATTTAAAGCCAAATATGTGATAAAAGCTTATTGAAAGGGAAAGTGGAAGCAATTTCTGAACCTAAAGCAGAGAAACCTGTCTGTTGCTGAGTACGACAGAGAGTTTAATCGACTCAGCAAGTATGGACCTGAACCTGTACTTACTGAGGAGTTTCGTTTTCATCAGTTTGAGGATGGTTTGAATGATTCGATTCAAGAGCATCTAATGGCAATTATTGTTGGACCCGAACTTTTTTTGGAATTTAGAATTATTAAATGACAAAATTTATTGGCATTTAGTGATAAGTAAAAATCAGAATTTTATAGAGTTTATTTATGAATATTTTTTAATTACATATAGTTGAATGGATCAAATGGAAATGTTAGAATTAAGTTAAGGAGTTAGAAGGTACGATGTTAAATATAGAAGGGTAAGTTTGGAAAGGCTAGAGTTTGTCTTAGATTAACAAGAGAAGAAGAAATAAATGAAGGGTGCGTGTGTGAGGGGTGTGCTGGAAAAGTGAGAATGAAAGAAAAGAAGAACCTAGAAGAAACTAGAGAAGAGAGTCATGTAAAGGAGAGGCAGGTTTGAGAGGTTAGGAAAAAGAGAGACGGAAAAACATAGAAAGAAATAGAAGAAGAGAAGCAGAAAAACAAACCAGAAAAGAAGAAGAAGGAAAGAAAAAAGAAAGAAGAAAGAAGAGGAAGAAGAAGAAGAAGGTTCAGCTGTATTTTTGGTAACCTCTATCTTCTTTTCTTGTTTTGATAGAAGAAGAAAGTAGAGAAACTAGGTTTATATGTGTTGAAAATAAAGAGAGAAAGAAGATAAATAAGAGGTTTAAGTTATTAGATTTTTATGAACCCTTAACTAGATCTTATTTCTTCTAGTTAGATAAACCAAAAGTGTTTTAAGTTTAAGCTTATTTTTGGATAGTAGAGATTTATGGAAGTTTCAGTCGTGTATGTTGTTTGAATGAAAAATATGGTTGTTTGGAGGGAACAAGAAAGTCGAAGGCAAGAACAAGAGGAGAGAAAAGTTTGAGCTTTGATTTGTAAGTAAAGAGGTGGGTAATATGTTTATAATTTTTGGGATGATGAGCTGAAAATTATTTGTTTGTATGTGTACTTAAATGTTTGCTTTTACTCATTGTGAATGTGGGAAAAATATTCCTTGAATTTATATCATGTTTTTTTGTATAATTGTGCTGCTTTATGCTAAGGAAAAACAGAAAATTTAGAAGCATGAAAAATATGATTTTGATAAGTATGCATCTGAAATATGTTTATGTGGGTAAGAGAGATACCATTTCATTTGTCATGTGCACGTCGACTTAAAGCCTTCTCCCGGTTGCCCGCTTGTGGCATATGAGCTCCAAAAAATGGACTCATTTCGTTCATAGTGTAAACTTCGGTTTCGTTATTTCGGTCTATGGGATTCTCTCGTGCCATATTGTCTGTGCATTCATTGAAATTTTCTGAGCATGATGTATGATTATATGTTTCATGATAATGATTGAAATTAAAGATATTTGATTTAATTTATGTGATTGAAATTTTATGTATGTGTTCTATGAACTGAATTCATATATATACATATAATTCTTTGATTGTTGTGCGTTGTGTGTGGTTTGTCACCAATAGCTATAAGCATATTAGCCACTAGGCATTGTATCTTACCCCAATATTTCCACTCCTCAGGTGAAGAAATAGCAGATTGGCATTGAACCTTGCAAAACTTCGGCTGATTCCAAGAATTTATATTTCATTTGTAACTAAGTTAAACTGAATACTTTAGGTAGCTTTGAAATCATGCATACATATTGTATTTTTGGATTATGCTACTGTTTGGCTCTTTTTATGTAATTGAAGATATGTATAAACTTTGCATTAGTTGAGAAATGACCTTCTACATTGGTTGAGAAACGACAGTAAGAGTTGAAGAGTTTCTTTTGTTCATGTTCAAATTCTTTTCTAATAAATTGATATATTTTTGGATTGGGAATGGAATTTTTAGGTGTTTAAAGGCTTTTGGATTGATTTTTCTCAAGCAATCATGTATAATGGAGTTTTGCATGTACGGTTATTTAAATGTTGGATTCGGGTCTTTTGTTTTGTGAGAATTCATTGATAGTAGAGAGAAACAAGAAAATAAAGGGTATAGTAATGTGATCCGAAACTTTATTGAACAAACTGCACTGATCTAGGCAAAATTAGACAAAAGTGTCTTCATGAAAGTTGTAGATCTTTTTCTTAGCTTTCTAATGACATAAATTTTGTAAATTTTAGATTTTTGGATTGAAAGTTGAGAGGTTTTGAAGTTAGTATGTATAAAGGGGGAGTCGCGATCGCGACAACCCCTAACACAGCAAGAAAGTGGCGATCACAATGAGTCGCGATCGCAACGAGCCTCTGCGACCCTGCACTGTTCATTCAATGTCGCGATCGTGACTTTCTTCTTACTTTCCTTCCCTCACACCCGTGCAATACTTTCTTACGCCTATGACATTTTTATTTTCTTCCTCACGATCGTGAGAATTTTCTCTCACGCCCGTGTTTTTTGTGTTATTGTCTCACGGGTGTGAGATTTAAAACTCACACCTGTGACTTTTTACAACCCAGCGAATGCTTTATCGTTTTTAGTCATAGCCGTGACTTTCCTTACTCATGGCCGTGAGTTTTGCATGGCTTGACCAATGGTGTTTTTAATTGTCACATCTCAACACTGTGCTCTAATAGCTGCGATTTTATTTGTTTATATTGTTACACCCGTGACTTTTGGGTGTCATAAGTGTGACTTTTTCCCTTCCTATGCTTCATTTTTTTGGTTAATTCATAAGGGTTTGTTATATGTTTTACTCCCATTAAGAGTTTAAATTATTTTTATTTGATCTAAAAAGTTATATGTATAGATTTCGTTTTAGAAAAGTCCCACCATGAATTTCCTTAATCTAAATTTTAATTTAATTATATACTATCATTTTATTGAATATTCCCAATTTAATTATTATTTCATTAAATTCCAATTGTGAAGCGTAGTCACCATGAAATCCGAATCGAGACCCGGGCCCAACATCTTTGGTATCAGAGCCCACAGTTTCTAAGGATTCCTAGGCTTAGAATATGTTATGTTATGAATTATTATACTATATGATTAATGGTTATTTTGTTAAATTGAGTGATTGCATTAGGTGACATGCACATCAAGGATACATGTAGGAAATAAGATTAAAATGAAAAGTAAGATTAAGGATAATGTCTCGATTAAAGGAGTAAATTGTCACCTCGTGAAAGAATATGAGGAGTTTTTGCAAGGATCTGCTACACCTGATTTCCTCACCATTGGAGAAGGGTACTGAAGAGTATAGAACCCTAGTAATTGCAACCACATGAGTCACACGTATGAACTTTTGTTAACATCTTGGACTATTAGAAACAATGAGAAGAATGGTGAATTATCATAGTGTAAGATAAGGAAAGTTTGTGGATATTTAGAAATAAGAAATACTACGTAGCCCAATATGCTAGACATAGATTAAGATAAGGAAAGTTTGTGGATATTTAGAAATAAGAAATACTACGTAGCCCAATTTGCTAGACATAGATTCAGTATTTGTGGGTATGTTAGCAAATATGGTAGGATATGTATGAGAATTGATATGGATATGAATATATTTCTATGATTTGACTGAGAAGAAATAGAGACATAGGTAGAAATGACAAGATGTAAAGTGTACAAGCAAAGTGGAATTGAAGGGTTAAAATGACTATTGATTAATGTGATAAGGGTTATGATCTGGTATAAGATTGTGTTAGTGGATTTGAGATCATAATTTCAAGATGGCTATGTGTTTATGATTCTAAATTGATTAAGAACGTACGTGTGGAAAATGAAATAAACGATAGTGATATATGTAGAAGTTCTCAAGGTTATGTTGATCAATTATTATGTGTGCATATTCGATAATGTGGATATATTGGTGGATAATGTGATTGAGCACATATGAAATTTATATTTGGATATGATAGAGGAAGTAATCTATGGTCCCTATAGTTAAAATTAAGAAATGAATTAGAGTAACACAATGGAAGTATGGGATTAGGTGGTTATGATAAATAGGTAACTACTATAAAGAAGTACCTTTGAATAGTCATAGAATATTCAGAGGGTGTTCAAAATTAATTGCGATGGAAGTATCATTAGTATAAGATATTAATTGTTGATCTATTGAAAATATCTTTCTATTATGTTGATCATGTAAAGTGTGGAAGTAATTGAATTTATGGAAATATCATGAATAGTTGAAAATGATCTGATTAAGGTATGAAGAATGGATGAAACACCAATGATGAATATAGTTAATAGATAAAGATTATGGAAATAGTGTAGATGATTGAGGTAAGAAAGCTTTTGTGATGGAGATGTTTTATCGAATCATATCGTGTAAATTAAATGTTCCATTTCTAGGAATAAACTATCAAACAAATCAGAAGTGACTATTGGAGTCAGTTAGGAATAGGACTCAGGCATAAGAAGTTGAATATGATATAGAGAGTGCATGAATTTTTGTTTAATGTAAAGTGGTTGACCTATATTATTAGGTTCATGAATTTGAAGTGATGTTGTTATTGTTAAAGGAACTTTGATCTGATAAAAATTGAAATGTGAAAGCAATTGTATATGATAAATGTAAGTGAATGATTGCATATGACGTGAAAATTGATCTGTAATAGGATTTGCACGACTTAAGAAAAACAGAAGAGTTCAGTGGATCAACGTTGAAGATATATGGAATAACAAGTAGAGGATAAAAGTGTTTTGAGAGTATCGTATCGCCTTGACAAGGTATGTTGGTAAGAATTTTGAGGATGAAATTCTTTAAAGGGGAGAATTTTTGACCCCGAACTTTTCTTGGAAGTTAGAATTATTAAATGAGAAATTTATTAGCGCTTAGTGATAAGTAAAAATGAAAATTTTATGGACTTTATTTATGAATATTTTTTTAATTACATATAGTTGTATGGATCAAATGGAGATTTTAGAATTAAGTTAAGGGGTTAGAAGGTATTAAGTTAAATATAGAAGGGTAAGTTTGGAAAGGCTAGAGTTTTTCTTAGATTAATAAGAGAGGAAGAAATAAATGAAGGGTGCGTGCGTGAGGGGTGTGCTGGAAAAGTGAGAAAGAAAGAAAAGAAGAACCTGGAAGAAACTAGAGAAGAGAGTCGTGTAAGGGAGAGACAGGTTTGAGAGGTTAGGAAAAAGAGAGAAGGAAAAATGTAGAAAGAAATAGAAGAAGAGAAGCAGAAAAACAAACCAGAAAAGAAGAAGAAGGAAAGAAAAAAGAAAGTAGAAAGAAGAGGAAGAAGGTTCTGCTGCGTTTTTGGTAACCTCTATCTTCTTTTCTTGTTTTGATAGAAAAAGAAAGTAGAGAAACTAGGTTTATATATGCTGAAAATAAAGAGAGAAGGAAGATGAATAAGAGGTTTAACTTATTAGATTTTTATGAACCCTTAACTAGATCATATTTCTTCTAGTTAGATAAACTAAGAGTGTATTAAGTTTAAGCTTATTTTTAGATAGTAGAGATTTATGGAAGTTTCAGTCGTGTATGTTGTTTGAATGAAAAATATGGTTGTTTGAAGGGAACAAGAAAGTCGAACGCAAGAACAAGAGGAGAGAAAAGTTTGAGCTTTGATTTGTAAGTAAAGAGGTGGGTAATATGTTTATAGTTTTCGGGATGATGAGCTGAAAATTATTTGTTTGTATGTGTACTTAAATACTTGCTTTTACTCATTGTGAGTGTGGGAAAAATATTCCTTGAATTTATATCATGTTTTTTGTATAATTGTGTTGCTTTATGCTAAGGAAAAACAGAAAATTTAGAAGCATGAAAAATACGATTTTGATAAGTATGCATCTGAAATATGTTTATGTGGGTAAGAGAGATACCATTTCGTTTGTCACATGTACGTCGACTTAAAGCCTTCTCTCGGTTGCCCGCTTGTGGCATATGAGCTTCGAAAAATGGATTCATTTCATTCATGGTGTAAACTTCGGTTTCGCCATTTCGCTCTATGGGAGTCTCTCGAGCCATATTGTCTGTGCATTCATTGAAATTTGCTGAGCATGATGTATGATTATATGTTTCATGATAATGATTGAAATTAAAGATATTTAATCTAATTTATGTGATTGAAATTTTATTTGTGTTCTATGAACTAAATTCATATATATGCATATAATTCTTTGATTGTTACGCGTGTATGTGTGGTTTGCCGCCAATAGCTATAAGCATATTAGCCACTGAGCGTTGTAGCTCACCCCAGTATTTCCACTCCTCAGGTGAAGAAATAGCAGATCGGCATTGAACCATACAAAACTTCGGCTGATTCCATTAATTTATATTTCATTTGTAACTAAGTTAAACTGAATACTTTAGGTAGCTTTGAAATCATGCATACATATTGTATTTTTGGATTATGCTACTGTTTGACTCTTTTTATGTAATTAAAGATATGTATAAACTTTGCATTAGTTGAGAAATGAACTTTTACATTGGTTGAGCAACGACAGTAAGAGTTGAAGAATTTCTTTTGTTCATGTTCAAATTCTTTTATGATAAATTGATATATTTTTTGGATTGGGAATGGAATTGTTAGGTGTTTAAAGGCTTTTGGATTGATTTTTATGAAGCAATCATTTGTAAGGGAGTTTTGCATGTATGGTTATATAAATGTTGGATTCGGGTCTTCTGTTTTGTGAGAATTCATTGACAGTAGAGAGAAATAAGAAAATAAAGGGTATAATAATGTGATCTGAAAGTTTATTGAATAAACTGCACTGATCTAGGCAAAATTATAAAAAAGTGTCTTCATGAAAGTTGTAGATCTTTTTCTTAGATTTCTAATGACATAAAGTTTGTAATTTTTGAATTTCTATATTGAAAGTTGAGAGGTTTCGAAGTCAGTGTGTATAAAGGGGGAGTCGCGATCGCGACAAATCGCGCCAACCCCTAACACAGCAGGAAAGTCCCGATCGTGACAATCAGATTTAAGCAGCGAAGTCATGTTCGCGACGAGCCTCTGTAACCCTAAACTGTTCATTCAATGTCGTGATCGTAACTTTCTTCTTACTTTCCTTCCCTCACACCCCTGCAATCCTTTCTCACGCCCATGACATTTTCATTTTCTTCCTCACGGCTGTGCGAATTTTCTCTCGTGCCTGTGCTTTTTTTGTTATTGTCTCACAGGTGTGAGATTTAAAACTCACACCAGTGACTTTTTACAACCCAGCGAATGCTTTGTCATTTTCAGTTACATCCATGACTTTCCTTACTCATGGCCATAGGTTTTACATGGCTTGACCAATGGTGTTTTTAATTGTCACATCTCAACACTGTGCTCTAATAGCTGCAATTTTTTTGCTTATATTGTTACATCCGTGACTTTTGGTGTCACAGGTGTGACTTTTTCCCTTCCTATGCTTCTTTTTTTTGGTTAATTCATAAGGGTTTGTTATATGTTTTACTCCCATTAAGAGTTTAAATTATTTTTATTTGATCTAAAAAGTTATATGTATAGATTTCGTTTTAGAAAAGTCCCACCATGACTTTCCTTTATCTAAAATTTAATTTAATTATATACTATCATTTTATTGAATATTCCCAATTTAATTATTATTTCATTAAATCCCAATTATGACGTGTAGTCACCATGAAATCCAAATCGAGACCCGGGCCCAACAATTACTCTCTTGTATTAAGTGAGTTACCATCAGCTGGTGCAAGTTGTTATTAAGATAGAGAAGTAAGAGATTGTGAAGAGAGAAAGGGCTCAGTGAAAGGGCTTTGCTAGAGGAGGTCAATCCTTGGGAAAGCGAAGTCGTGAAGGTGTTTCCTCTGTATTAAAATTTACTCAGAGATCTGTAGCTCGAGGAAGGAGACAAAACTTTCCCTCATCGACTGCTTCTGGTAGGGGTTCTTCTGTGGGCCGAGGTTCTAGTGCTCTGGAGTGCCCTCATTGCTCCAGACATCATTATGGTACTTGTTGGAGAGCTACAGGTGCATGTTATCGATGTGGTAGCACTAAGCATTTGATAGACAATTGCCTTATGAGACAGCCTCAGACATCACAAACTAATAGAGAAGTTTCTTATGCATCCGTTGACAATAGAGGACGTGGTAGAGTTCGTGGAGGATTTGGACCAAATAGACCTAGTAATATGTCAGAAACTGTTGATCGACCTGCTGTGCCATCTACTACAGCTTGAGCTTATGCTTTAGAAGCTCGTGAGGATCAGGATGCACCTGAAGTCAATGTAGGTACTGTTTCTCTCTTTGAATTTGAAATACATGCTTTGATTGATCCTAGATCCACTCATTCTTATATCTGTGTTGGAGATACTTTTGATTAAGTGATATCTGTAGATCAGTTATTGGTTATCCAAGCATCAGGCAGTGGTTGGCTGTAGTGCTAAGATAGTTATGCTTAAGAAACCTGATCAATCTGAAATAGTAATGCTTGGTAGCCGCAATGGTTCTTTAGCTAATATAGTATCTGCTATGCAAGCTCGGAAGTTCCTTAGGAGGGGTGTAGAGCTTATCTGGCTTTTATAATTGATTCTCAGAAAGAGAGTGTTAAACTACAAGACATTCTAATGGTGAGTGAATTTCTAGATGTGTTTCCTGAGGAGCCACCTGGACTCCCTCTTGAAAGGGAAGTGGAGTTGTCTATTGAAGTTATGCCTAGCACTGCTCCTATATCCAGAGCACCGTAAAAGATGGCTACCACTGAATTGAAGGAGTTGAAAGTGTAGTTGCAAGAACTATTAGATAAGGGGTTCATTCAACCCAGTGTCTCATCTTGGGGAGTACCAGTTCTGTTTGTTAAGAAGAAAGATGGTACTCTCCAGAAGTGTATTGATTACAAGCAACTAAACAGAGACATAGTGAAGGATAAGTATCCGTTACTAAGGATAGAAGATCTGTTTGATCAATTGAAAGATGCAGGAGTACTTTCCAAGATAGGTCTGCGATCTGAATACTATCAACTTCGGGTAAAGGATGTGAATGTTCCAAAAACTACATTTAGGACTCGTTACAGACATTATGAATTCTTAGTGATGCCATTTAGGCTAACTAATCCTCTAGCTGCATTCATAGATCTAATGAATAAAGTGTTTAGGACCTATTTAGACCAATTTGTAGTGGTGTTTATATATGATATTTTGGTCTATTCCAAGAATAAGTATGATTATGCTGAGCATCTGCGGGTTATGTTACAAACCAATGGGAAAAGCAGTTGTATGCTAAGCTGAGTAAGTTTGATTTCTGGCTTCAAGAGGTATCTTTTCTAGGACATGTTGTTTCTTCTCAAGGGATTAGAGTTGATTCCAGTAAGATTGAAGCAATTGTTAATTGGAACCTGCCACGAAATGTGACGGAAGTGAGAAGTTTTC
The DNA here is from genome assembly GCA_027563885.1 of Erythroxylum longipes. NCBI lineage: Eukaryota > Viridiplantae > Streptophyta > Magnoliopsida > Malpighiales > Erythroxylaceae > Erythroxylum > Erythroxylum longipes. Next base: position 52,511 of record JAOQMS010103028.1, on the reverse strand, counting down.
TAGGTTTGGCAGGTTACTATCGCTGGTTTGTGAAGGGATTCTTAGTGTAACATCCCCTCTGACTAAATTGCTATAAATAGGAGTGAAGTATGAATGGTCCGATAAATGTCAAGCTAGTTTTGATCAACTGAAAGGAATGCTTACTGAAGCTCCTGTATTAGCTCAACCCACTTCTGGTAAGGAGTATGTTATTTTTATTAATGCATCTAGAAGTGGTTTGGGCTGTGTTTTGATGTAGGATGAAAAGGTAGTTACATATGCCTCTAGGCAACTGAAGCCTCAAGAACAGAACTACCCTACACATGATCTTGAACTTACAGTGGTAGTGTTTTCTTTGAAAACATGGCGACACTACTTGTATGGTGAAAAGTGTAGGATTTATACTGATCATAAAAGTTTGAAGTATCTGCTTACTCAGAAGGAATTTAATACGAGACAACGACGTTGGTTGGAACTGTTTAAAGATTATGGCTGCATTGTGGACTACCATCCGAGTAAGGCTAATGCCATGGCTGATGCCTTAAGTCGAAAGACCATTTCGGCTTTGTCAGTGCAACAGAGTGAAAGAAGACTTATATCTGATGGGGCTTTAATAGCTCAATTGAAAGCTAGGCCTGTCTTGAGGCAAGAAATTTGTGATGCTCAAAAAGTTGATGATAAGTTGCAATAACTCATCTTGGCTACTCGGGAAGGCAAACAACTTGATTTTTCGGTAAAAGGAGATGGTGATTTGTATTATAAAGATCGATTGTGTGTGTGTCGACTAATGATGAGTTAAAGAGAAAGTTATTATTTGAGGCCCATAATACTGTCTTTACAATGCATTTTGGTGAAAATAAGACGTATCAAGATCTGAAGCAGCATCACAGGTGGTCAGGTATGAAACATGAGGTAGTGGATTATGTATCTAAATGTTTGACATGTTAGGGGCTAGGACCCTGGAAAAGTGTATCTAAATGTTTGACACATTATTTTAAAATTTTTGTTGAATTTTAGGAAATTTCTGAAAATTTGGGGTATTTTGGACTAGAAAAAATAGTGAAATAATGGACCAATCACAGTGTGACATGTGGTAGCCTTGTATGTTGACAAATGACCCACATACAATGAGCACACGTAGTCACGTGCTTTGTTGAGATTTCCTTCTCAATTCTTTCAGTGTTCTTCACCGAAAAATTACCAACACCAAAACACACTTTTCATGCTCATCCACCGAAACATCTCTTTGTGCTATTGATTCCCCCTCATCACTAGACATATTATTGAATCAAGTAAGTGGATTTGTTGATGTTTTACTGTTGTAAATGAACACATGCATGAGTGGTTTGAGAAGTGTAGTTTCGGTGAATAAACTTGATGAATGAGTTAGATGAAGATTTGTGAAATAAGAAATGAGCAAAAAGTATACCAATAGATTAGTGAAGCAGTTACAAATTGCAAAAAATAATGGTTGAATGGTCAAGGTGTTCATGCTCTGTTCTTCTATTTAATGTTGTTATATATGAATGTATTTGGGAGTGTTTAAAAATAATTTCAAATGAGTTTAGAGCTGGAAATTTTACTAAATCAAGTAAGTTTTTCGTGAATAACATTTGATGATGTTTTAATGTTTTGTGCATGGATTCATGCATGAGTGATATGGGAAGAAACAAATTTGGTAGTGAGAATGAAAAAGTATAGAAACATGGAGAAAAATGCAGAAAATAAGGAAGATGCATGAGGGATGTCAGTTTTGATGTTTATAGTTAAATCTTGGATTTTTGAATTATTTGTGTTGAGATGAGCTAAGATGAAAGTTTGTGAAGTTGTTAACTACTGAAAGATGTGAAAACTAGGTTATAGATTCTAAATTGTTTAAAACCAAATTGCAGTAGAGAGAGGAAGAAGAAGGTGATGGTTTGTGTGTATGATTTTGGTTTTTGAATTCTGCATATGAAGTAGAAGATTTTACTGAATAGCTTTGATTCCTTTGGCTATAACTTTTTCATCCAACCTCCAAATGACTTGAAACTTAAACCAATAGATTCCTAACAAATTTTTCTTCTTCTCTATGAAAATTTATTAACATTGAAATTCAGTCAAAAAAGATTGAGTGATAAATTTAAGATGAAATGGTGAGTGTGCTGGAATATTGATAACTGGAATGGTTTCACTAATCATGCTTCGGTATTTTGGCTGTATTTTGATCTTTAGATTTCCAAATGAGATGATTCTTAATTTAGATTAAAATAGAGACATATGGATACATTTTTCATGAAGGAATTGAATTTGAAATCTATTCTTAAAAGTCTCTAAATTTAGCTTGAAGTTGAGAGTTGCGTTCTGTTGAAGTATAAGAAGTAGTATGGAGTTTTTTGATTATAACTTGCATGATACTAAACTAAAATGTCTGATTTTAATGTCATTAGGAATTTAAGACATAGAGAAACTTTTGATTAGGAGAAAGAGTTGCCTAAAACATCTAATTCTAGGTCAAAAATGGCAAGAAAGAAGGAAGAAAACATAGCAGGTCACGATTATGCATCTGCACGATCGCGACTTTGCTGAAGCATAAAGGAAGTCGCGAACGTGCCTCAGCACGATCGTGACTCTGCTGATGAAGGAAGAAAGTCACAAACATGATCGTGACCTGAGAGGCTTTATTAAAAAGTGATTTTTTGGATGTTTTTCAACCTAATTCAAGTAAGAATGTTACCATATGAAGTATGTAGGTTTAAATAAGCTCTTAAATGAATTTAATTGATGTTGACTGAAGGGATTAAAGTGAATAAAATGGTATTAAGGATTAAAAGAATGTTTGGAAGGTGTTGAAATTGATTATAAAGAGTATTAAAGAAACATAACTGAGAAATTGTCATTGAACATGCATGTAACATGATACATTCATAAATGTATTTATGACCGATTATTCTCATGAAAATACACATGAGTGACATAAATGTATTTGATTGTATATAGAAGAGCAAGTAGAACAACCACTTCTAGATATTGCTGTAATTTCAATGCATTAAGCAAAAAGGGAGCAATTGTGAGTAACCTAGACGGTCTCACTCAATTAATTGTTTGTTTTGATTATGCTTGAATTATCTTATAAATGTGTGATTGATTATATTGATTCTGGACATGAAGGTCTGAAGATTCTGATTTGATGAATGTGATATTGAAGTGCTCCTTATATATGAATTGGATGAAATAAATGTTACTCAACAATCTTGTTGAATGTCGGACTAGGGTTCGATGATAAATGTGTCCTGAATGTGAATGTGAAATCATGTCATTGATTGAGAATATGAAAATGTGAAGCATTCCATTACATGAATGCATGAAAGATAAAGGCAGTTGTGACCAGAGTCGCCAGTGTAAAGAGCTTAAAGCTCATAATGTGATCAGAGCCTCAGGCTCAATTGTGAAAGTACCCGGTATCCACTAAGGGATATGGGACATTATCTGATACAACTCGGTATCCATGGGGGATATGGGTTAGTAAAAAGGCACTTGGTAACAACAACAACAATAATAAGTGAAAGTGAATCTCACGAGCATTGCATATACATTTTAATACGTGTGTTTGGCTGATTGAAATGTTGGTACCTTGTATTTGAATGAGAATGTGGTATGTGATGTTTCTTGCAAAATGCAAAGATGTGGATTATATGTTACGTATGATGAGGTGTTGTATGAATTGAGTGAATCATCAATGATGGTTGCCTCATTGAGTTCGCAAAACTCATCAAAATTGTATCATTGATTTTTTAGGACCAAGAGTGGACATTAACTACTGAGAGGCCCTACAAGAAATATAATTTTGTACTTTTGTGAAGAAGAAATAGCTCAAAAGTCGTTCAGCTGAGACTAAAGGAGTAATTAGTATTTTTGTTCAATTACTCTTTCAAGCAGTATGTTATGTATAGGGTTTTGACATTGTATATATATTCGGATGGTTTTGTAAAGCTATAATGTAAGTTTGGTTTTTATACAATGAAATGAGGAATGCGGTTTGTTTTTTTTAAAATTTGGTGACTTTTATGTATACTAGTTGATGCCCTGACTAAGTTGGATAAGTTGCCATGTTATAAACAGAAGGTGAGATAGTTAACTCGCCATTATTATATATTATATACTAGAATGTCCACAGGGTGTTCTAGTATGTAATTTATAATATTGGGTTGTTACATTGTGGTATCAGAGTATGGTTGGAATCCATAGGGATATGTAGGAATGTTAGGTACGAAATGTTGTGAAAATTTTGGATGGTAATCAAAGTTATTGTGTAATATAGGTTATCCGACATAGGCAATCAAATGGAATACTCAGCTGACCTAGGATCAGAAAGAGCTAGCAGAGAGTCTTCTGTGCCTTGACCAAATGTGATGCCTCCAAGAATTTCTGAGAGAAGAGAAAGGAGGTATGTCAAACTGCGAAAGCAGGGGGCTGTAGACTTCTATAGAAGTACAGACCGTGTAGAGGTTGAGGGATCGTTAGAGAGAACTGAAAGAGTATTTGATCAGATGGATTGTGAGACAGATGAGAGATTTGATTATGCGGTCTCACTATTGTAAGGTCCAGCATATCAATGGTGGAAGACTGCTCTAGGCAGTGCCACTAGACCTTGTAATCTGAATTGGGATGACTTTCTGAGGGCTTTCAGGAAGAATTATATGACCAAGATCTACTTGGACAGAAAGATGAAGGAGTTCCTAAATCTGAAACAAGGCAGAATGTTTTTAGCAGAGTTTGAGATCAGGTTCAATGAATTATTGGGGTATACTACTACTTTGATTCCTACAGAAGAAGACAAGTGTAGGAGATTTGAAGATAGGTTGAATATAGAGATTAGAACAAGGTTAGCAATCACTAACTTGAGTAGTTTTACTAAGTTGAGGGCTGTCTCGATCAGAATTGACCAATTACTGAGAGAGGGACAAGTAGAGTCAGGACAAGGGTCTAGAATGAAAAGACCCAGTACAATTCAGAGTAGTTTGGGCAGAAGATTTAATAAGCGGCAGAACCGAGCTTTCAAATCAACCGCTGGATCAAGACAGTCGAGATTCAGACAGAGGGGTGGCTTTGTACAATCTGGCAGTGGAAGAGGAACAATGCAGAGCCAGTTTCCCCCTTGTGTGAGTACTGTAGGAAGAAGCACGGTGGTTAGTGCTGGACTTTATCAGGAGCATGTTTTCGATGTGGCTCTCTAGAGCATAGAATTAGAGATCGTCCTGTTGTTACTAGAGCCCAGTCTGGTATGAGAGGGGGATCTGTAAGTGAAGCTACTGTCCAACAGAGCTGAGCTAGTGGGGTTGGACTGAGAGGCTGAGGTAGAGGCAGAGTGATCTTTGGAAGTCCTTTCATTAGAATTGAGTTGTCTCGATCAGAATTGAGCAATTACTGAGAGAGGGACAAGTAGAGCCAGGAAAAGGGTCTAGAATGAAAAGACCTAGTGCAATTCAGAGTAGTTCGGGCAAAAGATTTAACAAGCAGCAGGAATTGAGCTTTCAGATCATCGGCTGGATCAAGATAGTTAGGATTCAGACAGAGGGGTGACTTTGTATAATCTAGCAGTGGAAGAGGTACAATGCAGAGCCAGTTTCCCCCTTGTGAGTACTGTGGGAAGAAGCACGGTGGTGAGTGATGGACTTTATCAGGAGCATGTTTTCATATGGCTCTCTAAAGCACAGAATTAGAAATTGTCCTATTGTTACTGGAGCCCAGTCTGGTATGAGAGGGGGATCTGTAAGTGAAGCTACTGTCCAAAGAGCGGAGCTAGTGGGGTTGGACAGAGAGGCCGAGGTAGAGGCCGAGTGAGTTCTGGAAGTCCTTCTGTTAGGCCCGAGTATACGCTATGACCAGACATGAGGCTCAGGAATCTCTTGATGTTGTTGTAGGTGCATTGCTTATCTTTGATTATGAAGCATTTGCATTGCTAGATCCTGGCTCTACGCACTTATTTATTGCACCGCATTTAACATATAAGTTGCATTGCGATAGAGAGCAATTGATACGTGGATTGGAGGTGAGTACACCGATAGGTAGTACCACTGTAATTGGGGAAGTCTGCAAGAGGTGTTTGATTAGAGTTGATCAGGCAGAATTGGAAATGAACTTGATTATATTACAACTAAGAGAGATAGATGTCATTTCAGGCATGGATTGGCTTGCTGCTCATAGGGCTATCATGAACTACTATACTAAGGAGGTGGTATTGGAATCTCCTTGTTAACCGAGAGCAGTTTTCAGAGGTATTAGTCAAACAGTGCCAGCCAGGTTGATCTCATTCATGAGTGCTTTTAGGTTGATGCAAGGTGGATGTGAGGCTTATCTGGACCAAATTATTGATACTAGACCTAAGCAGAATATACAAGACATTCTTGTGGTTAAGGAATTCCTGAATTTGTTTCCCACAGAGTTACCTAGTTTACCTCCAGATTGGGAAACAGAGTTTACAATTAACTTAGTTCCAGGTGCTACTCCTATATTTGTTCCTCCATATAGGATGACACTTGTGGAACTAAAGGAGTTGAAGGCTTAGTTACAGGAATTGCTTGTCATTAGACCCAGTGTTTCACCCTGGGGAGCTCCAGTTCTATTTGTGAAGAAGAAAGATGACACTTTGAGATTGTGTATTGATTATAGGCAACTGAATTGGGTTAAAGTGAAGAATAAGTACCCGTTGCCTAGAATTGATGATTTATTTGATCAGCTACAGGAAACTCAGGTGTTGAATAAATTGGATTTGAGGTCTAGGTATTATTAGCTAAAGATAGCAGAGGCTAATGTACCAAAGAGTGCTTTCAAGAGCAGGTATGGGCATTTTGAGTTTTTAGTAATGTCATTTGGGTTAACTAATGCCCGAGCTGTATTTATGGCATTGATGAATAAGGTTTTTCAGCCTTAACTGGATTGATTTGTGATAGTGTTTATCGATGACATTTTGGTGTATTCAAAGAGTAGAGAAGAACATGTTGAACATCTGAGAGTAATCTTATAGCTTATGAGAGAAAAACAGCTATATGCTGAATTCAGTAAATATGAATTTTGGTTGAATCAAGAGGTGTTTTTAGGTCATATCGTAAATGGGCCAGGTATTCAAGTGAATCCCATGAAGATTGAGGCATTAATGAAATGGGAGGCTCCAAAGAATGTCTGAAATTTGGAGTTTCCTCGGATTAGCTGGATATTACTGGAGATTTGTCGAGGGGTTTTCTTTGATCTCATCCCCTCTGACTAAACTTCTGAGGAAGAATGTAGCATTCAGATGAGATGATGATTGTCAGAAGAGCTTTGAGGAGTTGAAACATCGGTTGACTATGGCATTAGTGTTGACTATTCCATTAGGAACTGGTGGATATGTAGTATACAGTGATGCTTCGCATCAAGGATTGAGATGTGTGTTGATGTAGATTGGCAAGGTGAGAGCCTATACATCGAGACAATTAAGGTCTCACAAGATGAATTATCCAATACATGACTTAGAACTTGCTACAGTTGTCTTTGCTTTAAAGATATGGAGACATTATTTATATGGAGAGACATTTCAGATATACATTGATCACAAGAATTTAAGATATTTACTAAGTTAGAAAGAGATAACCATGAGATAGAGGAGGTGGATAGAGTAGTTGAAAGATTAGGACTGCACAATTAAGTATCATCTGGAAAAAGCTAATATAGTGGCTGATGCATTGAGTAGAAAGTCATATAGTAGTGTAGCTCAGATTCAGTTATCGAGATTACAAAATTTGATTCAGTTAAGAGCTTTGAATGTGGAGTTGAATCTAGAGCATAATGAAACATTGACAGCTAAACTAAAGTTGAGACCAATGTTACATGATTGAATTAGAAGAGTTCAGTGTAAAGATCCTGAAATGATGAAACTGATTGAGAAAATTAATATGAATCCCGATTCTGAATTTAAATTGCGAGATGAGACATTGTGGTTAAATAGAGATTATGTGTGCCTAATGTGGATGAATTGAGAAAGGAAATTTTAGAGGAAGCTCATATGGCCGCTTATGCTATGCATCCTGGCACGACCAAGATGTATAATATGCTGAAGCAACATTTCTGGTGGCTAGGAATGAAGAAACAAGTAGCGAAATATGTTTCTAAATGTATAACATGCTAGCAGGTTAAAGCTGAGCATCAGGCTCTAGTTGGGAAGCTATATTTGTTGCCCATTTCTTACCAGTGAGGGAGAATAACTCATTAGACCAATTGGCTCGGAAGTATGTTTAGATTGCATAAGGTTCCAGTATCCATTGTATCGGACAGGGATCCTAGATTTACTTTGAGATTGTGGAAGAGTTTACAGTCAGCTATGGGTAATAAGTTGAACTTTAATACTACATTTCCTCCTCAAACATATGGGCAGAGTGAGAGGACTATCAAAACTGTAAAGGATATGCTCAGGGCATATGTATTGGAGTTTCAAGGAACTTGGGATTAGTATATTGCATTAATTGAATTTGTTTACAACAATCACTATCACAGTAGTATCGAAATGGAACCTTATGAGACATTGTACAGTAGAGTATGTTGATCGCCTCTATATTGGGATGAAGAAGGTTTGAGAATGATAAAAGGACCTAAGTTGATACAAGACACTATGGATAAAGTGAAATTGATTAGGAATCGAATAAAAGCGGCTCAAGATAGACAGAAGAGTTATGTGGATCAGCATCGACAAGATATGGAATACAGTATAGGAGACAAAGTGTTTCTGAGAGTGCCACCTTGGCAAGGTGTGCTAAGGTTTGGTAAGAAGGACAAGTTAAGCCCTAGGTATATTGGTCCTTATGAGATTATTGAGAGGATAGGACCTTTAGCATATAAGTTAGCTTTGCCTAATGACATGTCTCAGTTGTCTAATGTGTTTCATGTAAGCATGGTAAGAAGATACAGATCTGATCCAACACATGTATTACCAGCTCAAGATAGTGGGACATCGGATAAAACAACTGAGGAATCAGGAAATTCCAATGGTGAAAGCTCTATGGAGAAATCATTCGAGTGAGGAAGCAACTTGGGAAACAGAGGAGCATATGAAAAAGAAATATCCCCACCTGTTTCATCAATCAGGTAAGAATTTCGAGGACGAAATTTCTTAAGGAGGGGAGAATTGTAACATCCCAATACCCCATGTTCGGGGTTAGGACCCCAAAAGAGTGTATACTGAGCAATTAGAAGTGCATTTCATGCATCATATGGCATATTTAAATATGTAAATTGTGTTGAAATTTATGAAATAATTGTACATGCATTCATTGACATTTTCTGGGTAAAATTGATTTATAAATGCGAATAAAATGCGAATTGTGGATTATTTGTGTTGAAAATTGAATTGGAGACTATGAATATTATTTCGAAATTTTTGGTGAATTTTAGGAAATTTTTGAAAATTTGGGGTATTTTGGACTAGGAAAAATAGTGAAATAATGGACCAATCATAGTGTGACATGTGGCAGCCTTATATGTTGACAAATGACCCACATGCAATGAGCACACATAGTCACGTGCTCTGTTGAGATTTTCTTTTCAGTTCTTTCGGTGTTCTTCACCAAAAAATTACCAACACCAAAACACTCTTTTCATGCTCATCCACCGAAACATCTCTTTGTGCTATTGATTCCCCCTCATTGTTGGACATATTGTTGAATCAAGTGACTTTATTGATGTTTTACTGTTGTAAATGAACACATACATGAGTGGTTTGAGAGGTGTAGTTTCGGTGAATAAACTTGATGAATGAGTTAGATGAAGATTTGTGAAATAGGAAATGAGCAAAAAGTATACCAATAGATTAGTGAAGCAGTTATAAATTGCAGAAAAAAATGGTTGAATGGTCAAGGTGTTCATGCTCTGTTCTTCTATTTACTGTTGCTATATGTGAATGTATTTGGGAGTGTTTAGAAATAATTCAAAAGAGTTTAGAGCTTGAAATTTTACTAAATCAAGTAAGTTTTTCATGAATAACATTTGATGATGTTTTAATGTTTTGTAGGATATGGGAAGAAACAAATTTGGTAGTGAGAATGAATAAGTACAAAAACATGGAGATAAATGTAGAAAATAAGGAAGATGTGTGAGGGATGTCGGTTTTGATGTTTATGATTAAATCTTGGATTTTTGAATTGTTTATGTTGAGATGAGCTGAGATAAAAGTTTGTGAAGTTGTTAACTGTTGAAAGATGTGAAAACTAGGGGGCCGTTTGGTTCCACTTCTATTTTTTGTTATTATTTTTTATTTCTATTTCCTGTTTTTGGTTTCTGTTTTTTTCCTTAAAAAAAACGAAAACCTCTTTGGTTGAGATTTGTAATATAATAACTGAAAAGAAAAACTTGTTTAGTTCAAATTTGTAATAAAAAACTAAAAACAAAAATATGTTTGATTTTATCATCCTGTTTCCATTTTTTGTAATTATAGTCTTATGTGTAATAATTATAATATAATACATTATATTTTTAAATTAATTAGTTATCATTATAGCTAAAATTAAAATATATGCAAATCAAATATTATTAAAAAATCACACATTAATTGTATCTAATAAAATTACATAAATTAGAAATTATAGTAAGTCATTCTAATCAATAAAATATGTCCATCATACTATAATTCTTGAAAACATAATAGGCCACTTCAACAGGATTTATGAGCAAAGGATCGAGAAGCTTATAATATAATTGAGATGGTACAAATGGAAAATTTTTCAACATAACACAAAATTGATAGAACAAGATGGATTTTTTAATGTGTTACAATAATGTCTTACACCAATGTGTTCAACTTAAATTCTAATTTATTTAATGGTCAATTGTTAGACATCTTTTTCAAAATGTGTTAACATTCACAACACAAATTCATGACTAGGTTAAAGCCATATGGAAGAGCTTACAGTTCGTAATTATACTGCAATTATATATTCGTCTAGAGGAACACAGGAAGAATTAGGATTATAATCATAAAACACTTGTTAATATATATTAGCTATTAATTAACAAGATCTTTTGTGGCTCTTTTTGGTTATTACAACGTCAACTATGGTGAAGATAGAAAATTGGAGGTTTCGGCAAAGCTAGCCAGGACATAAGATCTCATTAAAGGCAAAGGTAGCTAGGAAAGAAGTGTCGGCTACTCTATATGCAATTATAGCATAACAATAAAATATTATTTTATGACACACCAAAATGACATGAGATGAGACCTGTGCTCTACTCTATGCCGTGCTCCACTCTATGCTAAATTAAAGACGTGAGGCTGAGAATCAAATAGCTATAAAAACGAAAGGAAAAGGAGAAAGCCACTTCAAAATGATGTGAAGTTCAAGAATAAAACAGCTACAAAGACATGACGAAGAAGAAAACAGGACGTGAGGCTCAAGAAAATAGCTGTAGCCTTCGATTTTGATAACGTTATTTCATGGGCTGTTCAAATGTCTATGTTGGTTCTAAAAGAGTGCATCGTCTTCTTTATTGTCACAAAAAATTGCAAAAGATTATGATCAAAGCAGAAGTTTTACATGGATGCTTTTAGTAAGTATGGCTACATCTATTTTCTTCATATCTTTCTTAGTTTTCACGATTCTGTGTTAGTTTATAACTCTCTTCCACCACAGTTTCTATTTTTTTTTTAATCAGTCAATATACTCAACTCAGAGTAACACAAAGATAAAGCAAGAAAGTAGTGTTGATAGTCGCAAGAAGTATAATGGGTCTGATGTTATGGACAAGAGAGACAAGAAAAATTGCAGAAGCAACAGATAGTAACAACCCTGGAGATGTTACAACACCGGGAAAGACGCAGAAGATGAGGCCAGCACAGAAGAGAGAAACCTGAATATGATTTGTGTTTGTGAAAAAAAATGTTTCAAAATAGATGAAAACCTGTTTTTAGAAATCACGAAAACATTATTTTTACGTTTTCGTAAATTAGTTGCCGTTTAAAAAAAAACGAAACATACAAATGTGGTTAACCAAACGCGATTTTAAAGGACGTTTCTTAATTTACAAAAACCACAAAAAACATAAAAATAAAACGAAAACAAACAGCCCCTAGGTTATAGATTCTGAATTGTTGAAAACCAAATTGCAGTAGAGGAAGAAGAAGGTGATAGTTTGCATGTATGATTTTGGTTTTTGAAGTCTGCATATGAACTAGAGGATTTTACTGAACAACTTTGAGTCCTTTGGCTATAACTTTTTCATCCAACCTCCAAATGACTTGAAACTTGAACCAATAGATTCCTAGAACATTGTTCTTCCTCTCCATGAAAATTTATGAACATTGGAATTCAGTTAGAAAAGATTGAGTGATAAATTTAGGATGAAATGGTGAGTGTGCTGGAATATTGATAACTGGAATGGTTTCACTGATCATGCTTCAATATTTTGGATCTATTTTGATTTGTAGATTTCCAAATGAGATGATTTTTAATTCAGATTAAATTAGAGACATATGGATACATTTTTTATGAAGTAATTGAATTTGAAATCTGTGCTTAATAGTCTCGAAATTTAGCTTGAAGTTGAGAGTTGTGTTCTATTGAGGTATAAGAAACAGTATGGAGTTTTTTGATTATCACTTGCACGATAATGAACCAAAATGTTTGATTTTGATGTCATTAGGACTTAAGACATATATAAACTTTTGATTAGAAGAAATTTTTGCCTAAAAACGTCTAATTCTAGGTCAAAAATGGCAAGAAAGAAGGAAGAAAACACAGCAGGTCACGATCGTGCGTCTGCACGATCGCGACTCTGCTGATGAAGGAAGAAAGTCACGATCACAATCGTGACCCGAGAGGCTTTATTAAATAGTGATTTTTGGATTTTTTTCATCCTAATTCAATTAAGAATGTTACCATATGAAGTATGTAGGTTTAAATGAGCTCTTACATGAATTTAATTGATTATGAATGAAGGGATTAAAGTGAATAAAAGGGTATTAAGGAATAAAAGAATGTTTGGAAGGTGTTGAAATTGATTATAAAGAGTATTAAAGAAACATACTTGAGAAATTGTCATTAAACATGCATGTAACATGATACATTCATAAATGTATTTATGACTAATTATTCTCATGAAAATACACATGAGTGACATAAATGTATTTGATTGTATATAGAAGAGCAAGTAGAGCGACCACTTCCAGATATTGCTGGAACTTCAAGGCATTAAGAAAATGGGAGCAATTGTGAGTAACCTAGACGGTCTCACTCAATTAATTGTTTGTTTTGATTATGCTTGAATTATGTTATGAATGTGTGATTGATGATACTGATTCTGGACATGAAGGTTCGAAGATTCTGATTTGATGAATGTGATATTGAAGTGCTCCTTGTATGTGAATTGGATGAAATAAATGTTACTCAACAATCTTGTTGAATGCCAGACCAGGGTCCAATGATAAATGTGTTCTGAATCTGAATGTGAAATCACGTCATTGATTGAGAATATGAAAATGTGAAGCATTCCATTACATGAATGCATGAAAGATAAAGGCAGTTGTGACCAGAGTCGCCAATGTAAAGAGCTTAAAGCTCATACTGTGATCAGAGCCTCAAGCTCAATTGTGAAAGTACCCGGTATCCACTAAGGGATATGGGACATTATCTAATACAACTCGGTATCTATGGGGGATATGGGTTAGTAAAAAGGCACTTGGTAACAACAACAACAATAATAAGTGAAAGTGAATCTCATGAGCATTGCATATACATTTTAATATGTGTGTTTGACTGATTGAAATGTTGGTACCTTGTATTTGAATGAGAATGTGATATGTGATGTTTCTTACAAAATGCAAATATGTGGATTATATGTTACGTGTGATGAGGTGTTGTATGAATTGAGTGAATCATCGATGATGGTTGCCTCATTAAGTTTGGAAAACTCATCAAAATTGCATCGTTGATTTTTCAGGACCAATAGTGGACATTAGCTACTGAGAGACCCTACAAGAAACATAATTTTGTACTTTTGTGCAGATGAATTAGCTCAAAGGTCGGTTAGTTGAGATTGAAGGAGTAATTAGTAGCTTTGTTCAATTCCTCTTTCAAGTAGTATGTTATGTATAGGGTTTTGACATTGTATATATATTTGGATGGTTTTGTAAACTTATAATGTAAGTTTGGTTTTTATACAATGAAATGAGGAATGCAGTTTGTTTTTTTTTTAAATTTGGTGACTTTTATGTATACTAGTTGATGCCATGACTAAGTTGGATAAGTTGCCATGTTATAAAGTGAAGGTGAGATAGTTAACTTGCCATTACCACAGGGTGTTTCGGTATGTAATTTATAATATTGGGGTGTTACAATTGAGGTATTAAAATGTACATTAAGACTGGGAAAATTGTTAAGTGGCAAGATAAGTTGGTACATGAAAATTAGAATGACTAAGCCTATGAGTTATTGAAATTTGGCATAGCTAATGCATTGACATTTGGCACAATTGGTTGAGTGACAAGTGGACCAATCTTGGAGTGACATGTCGACTAATCATTTAATGACATATGGCAGCATTCATTAAGTAACAAATGGCCTAATAGAAACCTATGAGTTATTAACATTTGGCATAGCTAATACATTGACATTTGGCACCATTGGTTGAGTGACAAGTGGACCAATCTTGGAGTGACATGTGGACTAATCGTTTAATGACACATGAAAGAATTCATTAAGTAACAAATGGCCTAATAGATGTGTGAATTATGGCAACTTGATTGGGGGACAAATGTGACAAATGCTTTCATAACATGTGCTCCTTCAAGATTACAACAACTTAGGTGTCAAACTTGCTATAAATTTATGCAACTTCATTGAAAACTCTCCACTAAAACTATCCCTCTCCTTCAGCTTTAAAATTTTGATATAAGCTAAGTTCAATTTTGATACAAGCTAAGTTCAATTCTAATACAGTTAAATGTTGTTCTAATATAAGCAAGTTTTGTTCTGATACTTTAAAGTTCTGTTTTGTGATTCTAATATTCTGTTTGGATATTTATAAGTTTGATGTAAGTATACTCTATTATGATATGTGCTATTCTATTCTGATGCAAATGATATTGGAATGTTCAGTAATTTGAACAATTAAAGTTTTTCTGAGATTTGTTAAGATCCAGTGTATGAATTTGCTAGAAGACTGCTAGAGATAGTTGCCAGTTTATATGTTGTTTAGTTATTCCCACTAAGCTATATGCTTAGTACGGTGGTTTTACCCCTGTTTAGGTTCTGATAAGAATACTTGAGACTGGGATAAAGGCAATAATAATGGCTAAGAAGATTGTGTTTTGTTCTTGAAATGTTCAGTTTGTTTTGAGTTGTTCTTCAATGTAATGAGATATGTAATATTTTGTGTTTTGTTTAATGTTTTGTAAAAACCTTAATACAAATTGGATTTGGATTTGGATTTAAGGCATCTATGTAATAAGTATCTTGTGTATGCTGTGATCTAAATATAACCCAACCAATGATGAATGAAATGTATGCTCCTTGAGTTTCTAAAAATGCTTTAGTATGTGATGGATTACTTTGGTTCTGTTTTGTGTAGCATCTAATGTCATCTTTGAACCTGCGTTTGGATGTCTAGCCCTCTATCGCTCTCTCCTAGGAAAATGCTTCAGCCCCTATTAATAACCCTACTGAAGACCCCTAGCTGCTCTTTTCACTGCGCCTCCTTACTCTTTATTTCTATAGCCCTACTGTGTCTACTCACTGTGCTATTGATGTGACAAATTAAAACTTGTGGCCATGCTACTATTCACCTTCATTTAAAATCCTCAAGCAAAATTGACAGAAATATCTGCGTTTTCGCAGGATGTTTGCGTGAAACATAGAACGTCTGAGTGAAATACAGACGACGTTTTCTCTCCATGCTGCTATCGTTTCGGTCTTGAAGTGTTGCTGCTTCCCATATGCAGTGCTACGTCATTTTGGTCTTCCTTCTACCCACACGCTGCCGTATTGTTGTAGCTTCCCTTGGCTTTTGTTCCTTTTTTCTTCTCCTATTGTGCTGCCATTAATTTATGTAAATTGCATGTATTCCATACTGCTTCTTTGCTGTGAGCAACTTGGAATTTTCTTGTTTGTGCTTTCTTTTTTTTCTTCTTATCTTGATTTTCTTGTTCTAGCTCCATGAAGACAAGTGAAAATTAATCTTCAAAAAATAGCCCAAAAATCATGCTTTTAACTCATTTTAACTTCTTTGCTTCCGAGTTGTGCCTAAAATTACATACGAGTCAAAGTAAGTATCTTAAGTAATTTTATGTCATTAATCGCTAAGTGTTATGAAATAATAAAACAATCAAATAAGCACATGTCAATTTCCCCCACAATTAGCTTTTTGTCGTCCTCTGGTAAAACATCAAAATTAATCTCATAGACCCAAAAACAACATTTACCCATTTCCTATATTTTCCAAAAATACATAATTATAAACAAAGATGAATGACTTTCAAAAATCATAGCAAGAAATTAACATTCCAAGCTTTTACTCATGATCAATCAAAATTTATCATCTTCAAAAACTGAGCAATCTAATGGTAGACTCAAAAAATGTGTTTAACTAAAATATATCCACGGGTAGACTCAACACCATTCATGATCATGACAATCCACAACTTCGCATATCATTTTATTTCTCCACCACTAATGTTCACATGAAAAACCATGAATCAAAGGACTTTTTAGGGTTATAATGCGGGTAAAGGTAAGGTGAGATGTATTTGGTTCAAGTAGCATGAAAGTCATTAAAGCTAGTGAAACAAATGCAACACTTAATATGACATCAAGTACACAAGTTCACATACAAAATTAGGTACCGTCAGCTATGGTGAATGCAACATTTACATTTCACAACCCAATTCAACTCTCACACACAAACCACATGAAGCATATACCAATTCGAAGGAATCACTCATACAATTTATTCCAACAATAAATTGAAACCACAAGAGTGACCTTCCAAGCCAACATCTACCTCATATTCAACATACTCAAATATCACATTTATTACAACTCTAGGAAAATGTATTAATCATGAATAACTTTGCAAACTCATATGCACTTCCTCCTTTATTCAAATTTTTTTTCTCTCTTTCTTTTTTTATTTTTTTCTTGTGCTTTTTTTCTTTCTTTCTTTTCCTTTCTTTTCCTTTATTTTTTTACATTAAAAGAAACTACATTAACATGGAAATTTCAATGATAAGACATAACAAAATATCCCAACATTAACCAATCTACACATATGTACACCCCCACACTTACACTTTTGTACATCCACAAACTAACCAATCACAAATGCTCCTCTAGCTTTATGACTTGGGTAACAAATTTGGTTAAGTTTAAAAGCATAAAATGTGGTTTATATAAAAATAAAGTTATAAAGCTCAAAGGGGGTTAACAAGGGAAAAACCATGTCAATAGGGTAGGCTAGTTGGCTAACGTAGTTCAGAAAAACAAAGAATGCCTAATCATTTCCATGTTAATGCATGTGATAAAAATGTGTTCTTGAATAGAAATTCAATTCAAAATTAGGATTTAAATGTCATGAAGGTCACACATTATCAAAAGAAAATGAGATTGATATGATGTGTCAGTCTAATAAAGCTAAAAATCTCACTGACTTTGTCTACCACTAGTCACTACTCTTTTAAAGATAATGCATATCGACCAATCATAAGAGTAAAAATACATACTAAAGTTGCTCTGAAATTCTCTAATCAATTCATTGTGTACTAATGACTATATAATCCTAGAAGCAATAGAAAACAAGAAAATGTTTGTTTGTTTGTTTTATTATTTCTCTAATTTTGATTGAAAACTTAAAAGAAGTAAAGCAAACAAATTCAAAAACATATATGCATATAAAAAGTAATGCAAAAATGTAAAGAAAAATAAGTTTACTTCCCTTAGGTTGTATCCTAAGAAGTGCCTTTGTTTAGGGTCGCTGGCTCGACTCCTTCTTCTCCTCACATGATAAAATTATGATCTTCAGGTATTACAGTGAGTGCCACTTCTACGTAAGGTTGTTCCAGATAGGACCTTGTTGATCATCATTCTTATTTAGCATCCTTCTTATTCTTAGACTTTCAATCTCTACTGAGTCCATGCTTTCTTGAAAGATCTCGAATGTCTCTTCACCTTTGTCCTCCTCGTTTAATTCCTCTAACCTGCTAGGTAAAGGTAAAGAGTCATTTTTAATAACAAAATAGAACTCAGTATTTACATCCGAGCTAAAAGATATAACTTTTTCTGCCTCGAGCTCCTCCTCAATTTCTTCAACATAAGCAATTCGTTGAGGATTGACCTTAAAATTCTGAAGCTCTTCATCACTCTGTAAGGTTTCTGCACTAATTTCCATTGGGTATATCTCAGGTTGATATGGCGGCTCCTCTTCTATTTGTGATTTTGGGTATTCGATCCTTACTGCCATCTTACCCATTTGGCTTGCCACGTTTTGTTTCTAGATATTATGTGCCTCATTTCTTGCTGGAACTATTGCAACTGCCGTTGTAGGCTCTGTTGAAATTGGAGATTGTTAGCAGTCATAACATTAATCAATTCTTCTAGAGATTTACTTGAGTTTTGACAAGAAGCTTTTGGTCTATAAGGAAATTGCTGTGTGTCTTGTAAATTATCATGGAAGTAATTTTTATGATTATCCCATCCAAAATAAAAGTTAGGTTGATCAGTCTAAACATTGTTATAGGATTGAGAATATGAGTTATAAAAGAAATTACTTCCGTCTATGAATTTTTTTAATTTTTTTTACAAACATTAAACAGAAAAATGAAACCATCACGAAATAACTGAAAAGAAATCAGTTATGAAAAAATATATCCAAAACACTAATTAAAATCACAAACAAAAACTAAAACATCGCACTCCCCAACAATGGAACCAAAATTGACAGTGTGTGGTAAAGCTAATCAAAATAAAATAACTAGACTACTACTATAGTAGTGGTAATTATAGGTCGATTCCACAGAGAGTGTGTGTAAATTTTTTGAAATGAAATTAATCAGTGTTTAGGAAAAAAGGGGGGGGGGGTTGGATTTTGAAATAAGAAAATAAAATAAAACTAACCTAATGAAAACAAATTAAAGAAAACGTGCAAAAAATGATAAAAGTGGGAAATTCGGTAAGGACCTGGTTCTTTGGTTCAATCTCAGCCTACACCCTAATTAAGCATATTTCATTGATTTGTTATTCTCAAACCTTTCCTAGAAACTATTAATCATATGTTAATAATTAACCCGAGTTTTCCTTGAGGTTTTGTTTAGTTAAGATACGATTATTAATTAAACCTAAGCATCGAATAACCTACGATGCGATCTTTAGATTTAATTAGATAGTAGCATTACGAATTAGAAAAACCGACTAATCAAGGCAACAACTACATACGATGCGTCATTTAACCTAGGTCATGTTATCCCTAATGATTATGAATCGTTAGTCGGTACACATGAATTTCAATATAACAATTACAAATTATATCGAAATTCTAGCAATGGGTTTGTAAATAAACGATTCAATGAATGCATTAAAATCATCTTTTCACAATACCCAATAGATTCATACACAAATAACCGAACGATAACGAAAATCCAATTATCCATACACAACCCAAATCTATATGCCTAGGATAATACAATCAATTAATAGGAGAGAAAGAAATAACAAAATATGAAATAAACTTAACCCAGGTGATCGACGTCAATGTCACCTCCGAACTAGCGTTGAGATGTTTAGCCCTTTATGGGTCTCTCCTGGAAAAATGCTTCAGCCCCCATTAATAACCCTACCGAATACCTCCTCACTCTATTTCTATCACCCTATTGTTTTCTCCTCATTGTGCTATTGATGTGATGAATTAAAACTTGTTGCCACGCTACTATTCACCTTCTTTTAAAACCCTCTATCAAAATTGACAGAAACATCTGTGTTTCTGCAGAACGTTTGTGTGAGACGCAAACTGTGTTTTCTCTCCACACTGCGGTCGTTTCGGTTTTGAAGTGTTGTTGCTTCCCATCTGTGCTGTTGCATCGTTTTGGTCCTTCTTCTTCCCACTCGCTACCATAGTTCTTCTTTTCTTCTCCTACTGTGTTGCCATTAATTCACGTAAATTGCATGTATTCTGTGCACAACTTTTCTGCTTCTTTTCCCTGAGCAACTTGGAATTTTCTTGTTTATGTTTTCTTTTTTTTTTCTTCTTGTCTTAATTTTCTTCTTCTTTCTCTATGAAGACAAGTGAAAATTAATCTTAAAATAATGACCCAAAAATTATGCTTTCAACTTACTTTAACTTCTTTGCTTTTAGATTGTACCTAAAATCACATACGATTCAAAGTGAGTATCTTAAGCAATTTTATGTCATTAATCGCTAAGTGTTACGAAATAATAAAACAATCAATTAAGAACATGTCATTAAGCTGGGTCTAAGCAATTCGGTTAAATATTGGAATAAAACATAAATGGCAGTTGAAATTAATATTTGTGTAATCATCATTTGGTGAAATTTTTGAGATGTTTGTTAACTATTTGGATTAGACTGAGGATTGTTATGTATATACATATTATATGTATGATTTAATCAGTTGACTAAGTGTTATAATTAATTATTAAGTTACTTGGTTTTAAGGGTAAGGTCGGTTATTCTCATTGAGTTGGCAGCTCACCTCTTGCCATTATTTTTTTAAGGAGATCCAATGATTGTCGATAACCCCAGTGTACGTGATTGACAAAGTGGAGAATAGATGAGGGCCAACAGTTTAATTGTGTAAAATTTTTGACTGCATATATTTTTGAATGTGACAGCTCCGGTAGTTGTGTTATGTAGAATACTTTTGTATTTGACAAACAATCCTCTCTTTTGGAACTAATGAGGAATTTGATGATTAATGGTGTGATTTGGGAAATATTTGGATAATTAAGATTTCTGAATTTTTTTTGGGAGTGTTACAGATTGCTCCTCTTTGCATAATAGAATGTTGCCATCTTTCTGTTCAACTCTCCAATTATTTTACACCAGCTACAAAACATGACTTTGTTGAGTTTTGTATAATGCTATTTTCCCACCAACTATAAAATCAAGTGTTTCATGATAGTTGTCAATTGCATTGTTTTTTAGGTTTAATTTGTTATATATTTAGTGTGAATTTGAGTGTTGAGTGTGCATTTAGGGTTTAGTTATGTTAGTTTGAGTGTTTTAGTGTTTTTATAGGTTAGTATGAGTATTTGAGCTTAATTTTTATATTTTTGAGGTACTATGATGTGGTCGTTAGTGTTTCAGGGTAAACGGTGAAGAACGAAGAAGATTTGAATAGTTTTAGGCCAAAGACATAGCCTACGATCGTGGCACAGCAGGCTATGATCGTGACAGAGAAGGACAAGCCAGTAGTAGCCAGGCCATGATTGTGCAAATAGGGCATGATCATGAAAGAAAGCCTCCAAGTCAAGCCACAATTGTGCATATGGGGGGCCACGATCACGACAGAAAGGTTAAGGCATTGACCACGATCATGGCTTGCGTCAGGCTGACATAAAAACTCAAGTTTCACAAGATTTTATGGAACGTTTTGATCCCGACTTTGACCTAGAGCCTAAGAAGTAAAAATAGAACATTACAAGTCAAAGGTAATAGCCTTTGGATAGCCGAGAGAGTCATGCAAGAGAGCTTTGATTCAGCTAATTTCGAGAGAAAACCTGTAGAGAAATCAAGAGATTGAGGAAGGAGACGAAGGAAGAGAGACACGGAGATGAGCTAAACATGACATATTTCTCAGAACAGGTGGTTTCCCACTGTCGCTGTTGCCGCCTCCTAGACTCCGTTCCCAATGTATTTTCCATTTATTTTAGTTTTATTCATGTATAGGATTGAAATAGGTGTTGAGAATCGTTTGTGTTGAATGTTGAGTTTATATTTATACTCACCTTTGAATCTTGATTTTTGGAGATTAATAAAATCGATTGATTGTGTTTTTATTGACTTAATTATGATTTCAATTCTTCTCTTAATAACTTGACAATAAACTGAGAGGGTGAGCTGGGTAAAAACAATCAATTTGGGTTAACGAGAGTTAGGTGAATTGATAGGTTAAGAATTGAATCAAACCGGTAAAATTGTGTAACGAGAGATCGAGCATAAGTTCCCTATAGGTTAATAGAAAACTTAGAACTAATTTAGGTTTTAGGTCAATTATGAATCGAGAGATCGCAATTCCATAATTTAAATTAGGGGTCATCAATTAGGGTTAAAAATTATAACTCGAGAGAGAGTAATTCACCTTAGGACCATTTAGACTCGTTAAGTAAATTATTACATAATTGGTTAGGTTTCCGTTAATTTCTATTAAAATCCCCTTTCTCTCACTTAGTGATTTCTAGGTTAATTTTGAATTGGGTTATGTGATTGCTATTTTGTTTACACTTCGACAGTTTAAATTCTTATAATTGTTTGTTGATTGATTTAATTTCTGCACTAGTTATTTTTTTAAAATTATTGTAGTTTAGGACGACCTTAGATTTTAGGACTAGATTAGGCTTCCTCATGGGATCGACACATTAGGTACTACGCGAACGACCCATATGTTTGTAGAATTTACCAAGGTTATAAATAGTAAAACTTAGTACGTGTAACCTTGTGAACAAGTTTTTGGTATCATTACCAGGGAAGGCAATTTAGTCTTATAGTTTAAGGTGTTAAAGTATTTTTTAATTTTTGTTTTCATTTTTCGTTCATTTTAGGAATATTTCTCTTGTATGAACACAAGAGTCACAAGAGGTTTGAGTTGTGTAGCTGAGACAATAGATTTAGTCATCACAAGATTATAACGAATCCTTAGGAAAGCTCAGCGAGGGGAAGAAGAAGAGATAGAAAAGTCAACAATGGCCAAGGAATTTCAAGGGAACATGGATTAGGAAGTGAACCTTAGACGGTAACAACGGACCCTTATGGACTTTATGAGACCAGGGTTTAACCCATCAAACTAAGGAGTGGCTAGGTCGCTTGTTCAAGTGGCCTCATTCGAAATTAAGCCAGCCCTCTTGAACATGCTTTCATATAATGCCCAATTTTACAGATTGGAAAATGAGGATCCGAACGCTCATATTGTGAATTTCCTTGAGATCTATGATACTTTCTGGTATCACCAGATGTCGGAAGACACTGTTAGGATTAGGCCGTTCCCTTTCATACTTAGAGATAGAGTGAAGGCTTGGTATCATTCACTGAGCCCCGCTAATATTATGACATGGGAGCAACTTGTGCATGCTTTTCTAGATAAGTACTTCCTATTGATGAAGACCACAAAGATTATAAAGGAAATAACCAATTTCCAACAAGGTGACGGGGAGTCCATTTACGAAGTGTGGGAGAGACATAAGGACCGGAAAAGGAGGTGCCCATACCACAACTTACCCAAGGAGTTCCTTTTGTAGACGTTCTACAACAGAGTAAACCCACCTAATAGAGGCATGATCGATGTAGCGTTAGGAGGATCTTTAATGCAAAAGACGGTCGATGAAGCAGAGGAGTTGATTGAAGAGATGGCCAGTAATAGCTGCCTTTAGACGAGTGAGAGAGGTAGGCAACCTATGATGTTTAGAGAGTAAAAGGGAATCGTCATGGTCGATCAGATGACGGAGATACACGAAAAGATCGACAATTTGACTTGACAACTTAATGGTATGAATGGGTCATCCTTGCTCAAGTTAAAGCCATACAACTGAAGTGTGAGCTTTGTAGTCAGACAGACCATGATACTGTGGACTGTTACCTGATGAGGGAGGATAACCAAGAGCAAGTGAACTATATGGGGGGCACATTTTGGATGAGGAGGGGGAAACAATCCCTACTCTAACACTTGCAACGCTGGGTGGAAGAATCACCCTAACTTTTTCTGGTCAAACAACAACAGTGGAAGACAGTTCAGGCCTCAGGGGAAATCGAGTTTCTAACAAGATAAAGCAAGCTTGATGGTTTTAAAGTTGGACAAAATTTTGGATAAGATCAGAGGCATGGAGGAAGCATATAGGAGGCTTGAGAGCAAATTCAAGAAAGTAACAAAGAATCATACCTCATTTATACACAATTTACAAGTCCAAGTGGGCCAGTTAGTGAATGCAATGTCGACTTGGAATGTTGGAACTCTTCCAAGAAACACGGAGTCAAATCCAAAGGAACGTATCATGGTGATAAGTCAGACCCAGGATGAGGAACTGGGAAAGATAGAAGATAAAGAAGAAGGTCAAGTGGTGAAAGAGGACCTTCTGACTGAGCCCTTGATCAAATCTCTCAACGCCACTTGATGTGTATTTCCATTTCCTATTGCTCAACAACAGGAGTTATATGCTAATAGGGAGACAAAAAATTTACGAGAGATTGAGCAAAATAAGGCTGAGGAAGTGACGGAACTAGTACAGACAAAGCTCAATTTATAGGATTCCGTCAAGAAGAAGGTTAATGAGCAACCACTAGAAAATAACCCCAACGTAGCTAAGAAGAAAGAGGACTCAGGGCACTTTTTCATTCCTTGTAGTATCAACAGGATTATCATAGATAGGGCATTCGAGGATTTAGGTGTGAGTATAAATATGATGCCCTACATATTCAGTTTAAAATTGGGGTTAAGAGAGTTAGTGTCCACCAAGTTTTTGGTTAAGACGGCCGATAGAACATCACATAGATCATTGGGAATTATACAAGATATGCCAGTAAAGGTAGGTAAATTCATCTTTTCCATAGACTTTTATATTTTGGACATCAGTGGAGATGGGGACACCTAGATAATTCTTGGACTCCCGTTCTTGGCCACTGGGCTCTCAATTATTGATGTTAATGGGGCGAATTAACTCTACGATTAGGGAAGGAGAAATTGATATTTAGGGTAACTACAAGAGAGTACGGATGGGAGGAATGGGAGGATCTCACAGAACCTAAACCTTGAGGTGAATGGGAGGATATAGAAGATCCTGGGAGTCCTTTCAGGAAGAAGCACTCGTAAAGGAGAAAGTAAGGAAAGGAAAATTGTAAGGACGGTGATAACTGTAGTATGGTAGCTAAAGTGCAAACGTTGAGATTAATAAAGACACTACCATCGAACTATTCATTCCAACCACTGTGGATTAAAGGAGCGTTGAGCTACTGACATTAAAAGAAGCACTGTATGGGAGGTAACCCATGGAAAAGTAGTTCTTTATTAATTTTATTCAAACGTTTGAAATTTTATAATTAGGATTAGTTTGTTTCTTTTGAATAAGAGCGAAAAAGGAGTAGGAATTCGGAATTATGTGGATGATTGTGCAAGCATGAAAAGAGAGATGAAAAAAGGGTCAAAAAAAAGTAGTGGAAGTGAAAAAAGTAAAGAAATAACAAAAAGGAACAAATTGGGAGTGGTATTACACCGTTGGCCACAATCGTGGCCTAGTGTGGCTTGCAATTGAGTGGGCGTTATATGGTAAGCTGCATGCCATGATCGTGGCTTGCGAATATTTAGAAAAGGGAAAGGCATGAAAAAGTTAAAACAACTTTACCAATTTACCTTTTTTAACACCTATATATTCAGTGCTAACTTCACTTTCACTTTCAATTTCAATTTCATTTTATCTCTCGAGAATTCAAGCATTCAAACACTCTCACTTCTCTCTAAAATTTTGCAATCTATAATTTTTTTCAATTTCTACCAAATCATGCCATGTATCAAGCAATCAGCCTGTCGGGAACGATATGGATGACAATAAGTTATAGGTCGAGGACACAGAAACCAAGCAACGAATTTCGGAGCACCTTTTCTAATTTACATTAAGGAGGAAGGTATTTGTTTTCGTTCCCTTTTCTCTAGACAAATTGTAGCTCCCAAGTATTTTGGCTTTAACACACTAAATAGGCTAGAATTGCGTGAGCGGGTAGGAAACCTAACCGAGAGGATCCAGTGGGCTCAATTTATTCATTTTCAATTCCCTATTTATGAGGAGCTTACACTAGAACTTTTCACAACCCTGACCTTTGAACCTAAGAATGTAAAAGAACTATGGTTTAGATTGGGAGGACGAGCATTTGAGCTGAATGTTGAAATCATGTGTGACTTGTATGGATTCCCCGAATCCACCATCATCGATCAACATGATGACTTCTGTCCTTCTCAATACTGACATAAGCTTACTGAAGTTGAGCGATTCTATGCAAAGAATGCTCACAACATCATATGGTCTTATAAACACTTGTTGCTGCACAAATTTATGTGTCAGCTGGTCTTTGACAAGACCAAAACCAACAAGCGTTCTACTAGGGAACTCTTTACACTGTGATGCATGGTTCATAGGATTCCAGTATTCACATCCACCCATGTCCTCAATGCCCTTGTTACGACTCCGCAAAAGTGGAGCAACTATCTTGGAATGGGATACATAGTGTCTGCCATCACAGAACATTTTGGTGTGGAACGGAGGGGATTAATAGTTCACCTCCCTGACTTCCTCAACCACCATCATTTATTCCAGGCTGAGATCATCCATTCCACAAAGATGACATTGTGGGACATCAGCCAAAAGACACACATTCGGATCAGGGTAGGTCAGGCGAGCTCGAGCTTAGCACCACCTCGGAAGGCACAAGAAGAATCCATAAGTGCAGAATCTAAGGACGGAGAGGAAGAAGAACAAGGTTGGAAGAAAGTGTTGGTTGCAATCACAGAGACCAACAAGACACTTGCAGAGATGGTGTGCACTTAATGATGCCAGAGCCAGGATATCTGAAGGATCCATCGATATTTTGAGTCTCAAGGCGTTCAATTACCACCTCCGTCACCATCACCACCTCCATTTCCTTAGGATTTATACCTAACCCAATTTTTCTTTTCCAAATTAGCCTTCAGTTCTATTTTGTTTTTCTATTTATTTTTATTTTTATTTGTTTACTGTCACTTTAATTTCTATTTTGTCTTTACTTATCTTATGTGATGTGTGCTTCCTTCTCACATTGAGGACAATGTGTTGTTCAAGTGTGGGGAGGGATTATGAGTTTTTGGTTTTGAATGTGATTTTGTATATTGTATGATAGTTATTAGGTTGCATTGTGCGAACTGTTTGAATGTGTCAATGACTTATATGAGTGAAATTTGTTTAATTTTGAATATAGTCTAGTAGGTTGTTAATGATCATTAGCTAGCAAAATTAGTGAATTAGGGTTTTTGGATAAATATACAGCTTAATTAGGACTTAGTGTAAATTTAGCACCCTCTAGGTTGTCACATTCATTCGTAATTTGAGGCCCTTCAAGTTAAGTAGCTTAACTAGAATTTTTCATGAAAACGAATAGCTAAAAACAATAAGGTAGGCAATAAAAATATATTAAAATTTTTTGTTAATAAATTACTATTATGCTAACCTTCGGGTTATTAATAGAGCTAGTAGCCAGTTGAAAACGTGATAATAGCTAAGTAACAGTCCACAATATCTTGGTGGTACTGTGTATTAAGCCACAGTATCATGGTCTATTTGACCACAAAGCTCACACTTCAGTTGTACGACTTTAACTTGAGCCGAGGTGGTACTGTGTACTAAAAAAAATAATAGAGGTGGCATTGTGTATTAGGCCATTCTGGGACATAATTGGAGTAGGGTATAAAAGTCACAAATATTATTCCTTGACTAATCAATTTTCCATGTATTATATAGATTATTAAGATAGTACCTATTTCAATTTGAGAGATAAGAACTCCATTCTTTAGAGGCACGACAATCATTGTTTGTTTATCACATTTTCTTGATCAACTTGCTCAGTTATTATTGTTGTTTTTGATATGGTATAATATATTATTTTATGTAATATTGTATAACTTTACTATTCATATGATGATATTGTAATAGGATAAACAAACATGAGTGGAGATAAAATATATATAGTTTTTGTTGCTTATGCACCTGGTACATATTTGACGTAGGAAAACTATTTAGGTGTCGTTAATGGATTCAAGAATGTTATTTATTGTTGTTTTGATAATATATCAGAAGCTCAAAGGATATATTCACAATTTTGTATAGAGAAAGCATTATGTTCAACAATAAAATAATTTTAATATTTTTATTGTTATATGTGATACATCAATTGTATTTCATTTTAATTTATATTGTGATATATAAATATAAATATAAATATAAATATATATTTCATATTTTCAATATTGATTTCCCTAATTGTAATGAGAAGATGAAGTTACATATATCAAATGCTAAGCCTAACATTGGTCAACATTTTTATCAATGCATTTATATAAAAGTAAATATTTCAATTATAGTTTTTTTAATGATGCCATTATTATACAAAATTCTAATCAATATTTAAATCGTAGGTTTTTTATAGGTATTTAGTATTGGTAAATAAGTTGAAGGTTTGTTATTGTTAAACAATATGTCAGACATTTTATGTGCGTTTGGGTGAGAGTCTTGTTTGCAAGATATATTGTTACTTGCAAAAAGTAAGTATATATTGTAATTCATCTAATAGTGTATATTTGACATAAGTGTAATATTTATGTTTATATCTTTATTTTGTAGGTCCCATATGATTACATATCTTAGGCGTCTCATGTACCTAACTCAAGTATGGAGACATTATCATATATCTGCAAGTTGAATTGTTGTTCCAATAGTTTAATATTATGAAAGTTGGTTTCGATGTTAATTTGTAACAGTTAAAAGTTATGAAACAATATTTTTTCCTCTTTTTGAAACAACTTAAAAATTTTAAAATTTATGACAGTTTCATGGAGTTGTATAAATAATGGTGATTTGTTACAACTAAAAGATACTAACCAAATTCCTTGATAACTTTTTCTCGGAAACCATTGAAAATAAAATATAAAAGCTCCTTGATTAACTTCTTCTTGCAAATGACTCAATAAACTAAATGCATATTCAAAATTTTAACTAATCAAAGTGTCACCTACAATTGTCTTTGCAGATTTCTTAACTTTGAGAAATTTCATTTTTTGAGTTTCAGTCTCAAATTTCTTATTGAGATCACCATAGTTCGATCCTATCCCCAATCATCGATGTCCATTTAATATGTAAAACAAAAACGCATTATAGGTCATATGTTGTTTACTCCTACAAAATAACACTTACACAACATTGCTGTCTAGTGAAAAAAGAACCAATATTCAAATTGTCAATTAAACCATATTCAAATACTCAACCAAACCAAGTCCAAATTGTCAACCAAACCATATCCAAATTGTCACCTAAAGCATAACTAAACCAAGTCCAAATTGTTAACCATACCATGTCCAAATTGTAAACCAAATCATAATTAATATACGTCTAAAAACTTAATCGAACCAAAGTTCAAATTGTCAACCAAAGCATGTCCAAATTGTTAAAAAAAGAATAAATAAAACAATGTTAAAACTCTTAACCAAAGAATAACTACAATTTCATCCAAAAGTTGGATATCCAAATTCTCAATCATCACTAGAACTATCCAAATTCTTAATTATCAAAAACTTGATATTTTCCTAGAGTAGATCTTTTAACCCTCAATTTGATCCTCCTCCTGGTTCGATTTGTATTGCCATTTGTATTTTAAGACATTTAAGTTGTTTTTGCATTATTATTTAGAGGTTTGAGCACTTGACATTCATTTCCACCCATCTGTGAAGCATAAAAACAAAAAGCACAATATTAAAACATATGGTAAAATTACATATAAGTAGTGTAAAGATGCATCTAAATAACTAACCATAAAATAAGTATTCCTACTAACTTATCCAAATGTCACTCCATATCCTCCAGTTGTCTGTATAAGAAAAAAACAAATATAATGTTATATAATTTGGAGAATAATTACTTAAAATTAAATGTGAATATTCACTAATCACCCTCTTCTCCCTTTTTAAGATTAAGGATGCAGTATTTGAGTATGTACATACTAATTATATGGGTCTTTGAACTGGACAACTATCAATATTGGATAAAGGGACTTCAGTTTTTGATGATCTTCCTGTTTTTCCATGCATTATACATGTTGATATACTTTGTGATGAATAAATTGACATTTTATCCACATTTGAAATAAAGACAAACAAAAAATAATAATCACCTTAATAATTTTAGGTTGCCTCGAAGGTTGATCCTTATTTTTGCATCCTCTTTTATTTTAAATAATTTATAACAATGATGGCATCTAATAGCTACTCCAACCTTGCTCAATTTGTTGTCATTTTGTGGTTCTTCAGTTTTATCCCTTTTCCTTACCGTTTTGGGCCTTCTGGGCATTTTTTTAATCAATTGAGATAGTATTAGCTATAGATTTTTATTTTTATCCATAATTTAGGACCACTAATTAGTTCTATAGCATACTAATAACTCTTCCAATAACATTCATGTTTGTAGTATTGATTGACATAAGCATTTGTATCCTCTTTCTGATATAATGTACAAGTCACAACATGCTTATATGGAATTCTTATTACATCCAAAAGTCTAGATTGACAAGTTCATGCTTGTAAATCAATGGTTAACTTGTTTTCAAAAAGTATGATTTAAAATTTAAAATTTAAAATTACTATTTATCTTGGTCATATAGTGCCTTGCTTCCTGTTGTGCAACCTTTATTTTCTTCCTCATTCTTAGGCATATGTCTTTAGTGGATTTGAGCATCATGTCCCTTTTTTCATGTATTTGAGTTATTAAAGAAACTCAGATATCTTCTAACATATTGATCAAAATTTTTGTACGAGATTCATAAATTAATCCATTAAATGTCTCTAATATGTTATTATGAACTATTTCACACTTTGGTCTTTTGCTCACAAATGCCTTCACAATAGTCTTCAGTTTCCTAATTTTGAAATCATCATAGGCTGTCATTGAAATACTTTTAAACTACTCTACTACCTCATCAAATTCCAATTTTGTTCTGAAACTCACCTCTTGCCACAATAAAATCCTATATGTATGGACTTTATGAACATTTGACCAATTTACATAGACATGTTAAGCATATTTCCTATACTCAGCTTCTGGGAATATATTCTGTTATTCATCCATTAATCCATGTAATAAAAAAAGGTAACATAAATTAAATAACTCAAAACATATTAAGAAATGAACATCACATGTATGAATATTCAAAGTTTACCTTTTATTGATCACCAATTATAGGCCATGCATTCCCACTTATATATAGATATTCTATAAGAATGTTAAAACAACAATGACGAGATTGGTAATTTTCTACCTCAATAATAGCCTAAGATATGGGAAACATATGATTTTTTCCATCATGACCTATTGTAGCTATTAAAGAAACCCTAAGGAATGTCTTTAAAAGACGTCAACCTATCCTAATTATTTTCTAGCATCCACTAAGAAAACCATACATCAAAGCACTAAATCTCATATAAAAACTTTTAAACATTGGCTTTCCGGATTGTTCAAGTTCAATTTGTATAATATATTATCCATCTTTGTTAACTCGTTATAGCTCTTATTCGTAGGACCATAACTTAGCATAATGGCCTTCCATAAATCCTCATAAAATGACAATAACTTCCCATTTAGCCTTATAACATTGGGGTTTAGTCACATGTAGAGCATATTTTCTTTTAAGATCATCCATCATTTTAGTAATTGGTCAATTTGAGTTCCTCTTAAACTTGTTTGAAAGTTCATTTTCTATCCATTTCCTGCTAGCTTGTTTGTTTCTTTACACTTTCTTGAAATTATGCTTGTTTTCTAATATTTTAACAAATGTTCTCTCATTCCAATCCAACTAGCATATATCTGAAATGGACATTGTGACTAAAAAACAACCTATATTCTTATATTGAATCTCTCTATTAAAACTTCATGTCCATATGTAATTGCATAGTTTCTTATTGCTTCCCTCAACTGCATCTTATCCTTGAACTCCATTCCAATTTCAAACTTAAAATCTTTCACATCGACTTTTGGATTAAAGAAAATGTATTTCTTTTTTGGAATAGATGCTTCATCATCACTATAAACTAGCGATTGAACTTCAACATCACTATCCTCATATTCACCATTTGCACCATGTGAACTTCCTTCTTGTCTTTGTATATCTTTCGAATAATCACTTTCATCATTGTAATCCTTTCCACTACCTCAAACCCCATCCGCAACATTGTCACATTTAAACCCACTATGCACAGTTATGGCATATCTCTTCTCATTTGTTCTCACAGTAACATATTCTTCATGATAAACAAATAACTCAAACATCAACTGAATTATCTCCATATCCACTTATTTGCATAATAATGAAGTCATCATCTTACTCCACTTAAACTTGGAAAAATCCATTATCATTTATACTTATATTCTACTGTGTATTAATATCAAATTTCAAAGTCAAATTCTGTACAATATGTTGTAGGATGCTTATAACCATGCTTATAGTAGATTTTAACATTATGGTAGTTTATTTCTTCCATACAATTGAGCATTACCAACATGTCTTTATCATTAGGTAAGCTTAACTCCTTTAAGCTTCTCATCGAATCATTAGGAAATATGTAAAATAGAGATCTTACTCTATGTCCTTTATCTTCAAAAACTCCTTTTAGGACTATTGATTGACCTAAAGAGTAATAGTTAATATTAAATAACTGCAAGTGCATGACGCAGTTGTAGCTAGTATCAACAAGTACGAGTTGATCCCACGAAGATGGTAAATACTAGTAATTACTGTTGTTTTATTATCTAGCTTATGAATTATTTATAATTTTAATTAAGAAAACTAAAATTTATTAATTATAGTAAACAAGCAGCACAGATCAATGCAAAGTATTAATGACACTTAATTAAATACCGATATCATATGATTAGTACCTAGGCTTCGAATCCCCCTAGACCCTTAACCGATTGATTATTTGTTATGTAATTATGTTGTTGATTAATTAGACCGTGGAGATTCATAAGGTATGCTAGTAGCTGACCTTGAGTCTACCAACAACTAATCCTAAGGTCTCTAATAAGATTACTCAGGTTAAAACTTATAGGATTGCCTTACCATGTTATGAATCCCTCTATTAAGTTTGACCCTAATCTAGAAGATTTTTGTCGTCTTATCTTTAGGATTGCAATCAACTCTTTCCAATTATCATGGATCTATCCAAACTTAGGATTTCTCAAACGCTAAGTATGAAATCAGATTAAAGTCTAATTAGATTAGTAGACAGTAATAAGATCAGATAATCAGATCTCAATAATCAACAAACACAATTGCATTCATAAATTAATCAAATCATTTTTCAGAATCAACTAGGTTCATCTAACCTAGATACCAACAGAAAATTTAGCTATACATCGCAAACATGAAATCACATCCATATATATAGAAAACAAAATAGAAAACATCAGAATCATAATTCTTAATCTCCCTATGTGTTCTCTATCGTGTATTCTGATAATGTAGACATTAGATCTTGCGTTTTGATGAATCTCTTAATAAAAATCCCGTGTCTTTTGCTCCTCAAGCTCCAAATCACCTTTGAATGTCCTGGGATGTTCCCAGCCATCCTATCCCTTCAATTAGCTTTAAAACGTTGAATTTATAAGAAAACCTAGAATTTTGGGTTATGCACACTAGTGTGCACGCCCATGCACATGAGCGTGCATAATAGAGGTACACTGAATATCGCAAAAGTGCTCGATTAGACAAAAGTGCACGGCCGTGCATTTCTTTTAGATTACTATTTTTCAATTTTAGTTGTATTTTTGTTTGTTTATTCTCCTTTAAGTCTATATAGGCAATTATAACCTGTAAACACATTTGAAGCATATAAAGTACCAAATATATAATAAAAGTACCAAATATCAAGCAAAATATATCAAATATGGGTGTAAAAATATAGTCAAATATTCATCTATCAACTATCATGCCAAGTTCATCAACACCCATATCCTTCTTTCTTTCAATCTTGCCCCCAACATATTTATTATCTTATCTTTCCAACACCTCAACATAATGAAATTCAAAATTCAACAACATTTTCAAAAGAAATATCATTATTTTTTAACTAATGGAACTATCAGGTGATATGATATTTAATAACTATTACTTAATTATAAGGTGAAAAAATGAAACACATGTTGATTTGTCAATCATGTAATAATATCAATTTGAAGGAAATAGGATATATGTATATGATGTAGATATATTCAAGTCATTATTATACCACACATCTACAAAAAATTAGGCATTTTTTACAATGACATATTACATAATACATAAGAAGATGGCTATAAATGGAAATATATATAAAATTTTAGGCTGAATAACATAAGATAAGGGAAAGCTTGACTGAGTAAAGTATACATTAATCAGACATATAATTAACAAATAAATTAATGTCTGAAGTGGGATCTTCCCAATATTCTAAGAAGTGCGTCATTTGTTTGTAAAGAATGTAAATAATAAAAGCAGTTAACATGGTGGAAAAAGTAAGAAAAGATGCCTATATATATATATATATATATATATATATATAGAGAGAGAGAGAGAGAGAGAGAGAGAGAGAGATGTGGTGTAGTAAGGTGGGGAACTAGGTAAATAGTAAAAGCACGGTCACATTTTTGTTTACAGAGAAGTAGACAAAGGTAATAATAGTTGAACTTTGCCTGATAGTTCCTGATATTCAATAAAAATTCTAAGCAATCACCAAATGGAACTTATCTAAACCCATCATAATTACACAAATAGTCATTAGTTCATCTCCCTTTAGTGTAATAATTTTAGTTTGAAATTAGGATTTAAAGCAAAACACTAGATTCAAAGGTTGGTCTTTCTTTCTTTTGAGCTTAAAATCAAAACTCTAGACTAATATGACTTTTAAGAGAACACCAAATTAAACTTGTCCAAACAAATCACAATTACACACATAAACACAATCAATACACCCTCTACATTTCATTCCCCATTACATTTAGTGCACAACATTAAGAAGATAAATGATAAAAGTAACTGAATTGAGAATGCAATTCAGTAAAAAGATAAAGGAATAATTATCGATAGGGATCCTTCTAGTGTGAAACTCTTAAGGTGAAATGAAGAGTTAACTTGTAATTGGTGCAAAAATAACTGGTGAGAAAATAGCCTATTTTACAGCTCAGCAAAATCAAGTTTTACAGCTGGTGCAAAAATAGTCTGGTGTATGGTAGTCTATTATGCAAAGAGGAGCAAGTAACTGATGCTATTAAAGAAAAACAATCTGATATGGAGCAATTGGAGAGTTAGAGATAAAGATGGTGATAGTCTGTTATGCAAAGAGGAGTAAGCAACTAATTTCTAAATTTAGATGGGTTGGGTTTAATGTTTCATCATTTTGTGTTTTACTTAACATTAATTAATTAATTAAAACAAAATTTTCACTTGTACATCCATTCCACCTATCATCTTATGTGTCAAAAAATATGTCTGATATAGCTTGCCACGTTAGCTCCATTAATGAAGATACTAACAATGGGATATTTTTGTAAAAATTAAAAGTTTCGGTATTTAATTCTCACTTTTTAAAGTTCGGGTTATAATTGGTTATTTTTTGTAATTAACCCTAAGATAAAGCTTTTTCTTGGATTTGAATGGTGACTATACTTTGTAACTGGCTTAGTGGATGGGATTGTGCAAAATAAAGCATTGTTAAGACATCTTATAAGTAATTAAAACATGAAGTAGACAAAATTAAACTATATGTTAGTTGAGTTTGATGGTATCCTTATAGCTTCTTTTATTATGACCAAATTTTCCACATTTTATACACAGTTGTAATTGACTCATGTGTAAACTTTAAATGATTTATATTTTTCTTCAACTTTCTCCTTAATTTTCTTGACTTAATAGGAATTATTATCCCTTTTAATGGATGCATTTCTTTATGTGTTAGATGGATAGAAGTTTGATCCTTTAATTGGTTATGACAAGTAATCGTAAATCTTTGTGTGAACCTTTCTTACATATAATAGTCATAAGAAAATGATTTTAGTTATAATTTGGTATGGAATATTGATAGATGCGTATTTGACTATATTTATAAACCCATATTTGATGTATTTTGCTTGACATTTTGTAATTTTATTGGATATTTGTTACTAAATTTGCTTTAAGTGCATTTATAGGTTATAATTACCTTTATGGATCAAAACGAGAAGAATTTGGATAAAAATGCCATATAAAATGAAGTTTTGAAGCAAATTAGAGATACAAGACCATGTCTGTTGATATATGCTTAATTGATTATACATTTATTCCATAACATTTAGTGATTATTGCTATGAAATGCTTAAGAAATTCACTTTAGTCTATATTTGGTTTTAGGTACAATTAGGAAGCATAAGAGCTAGAGTGAGTTAAAAGCACATTCTTCGAGCTGTCTTCTTAATATTCACACTCACTTGTCTTCATGGAGTAAGAAGGAGAAGGATTAGAGCAACAGGAGATAAGAAATTGCACAAAATGAAGAGCATATGTTGAAAACATCAAGCATGAAGAGTGCAAAAAATAGCTCATGGCCATGCATCATTTTGTCATGGCTGTGACCATCAAGTCACGACCATGAAAAATGTGTCATGGGCATGGCAACTTGAGTCACACCCATCACACAAAGGCTCATGACCATGAGCATTCAAAGAGGCCATTTATGGCTGTGAGCTACCAAGTCAAGCCCGTCAAATTTAGCCAGCTATCTTAAAACCTAGTTTTTAGTATAAATGTAACATTTTGTGATGACAAAAGGCACGAAATATTTTGTGGAGTGAAGTCTTGGTTTCGTAAGGGAAGAAGGGGCAAACCTCTCATCCTTTATATGTGGTTATTGCCTTGATTAATCTATTTTCCTAACTTGTAATGCGACTATCCAATTAAATTTAGAGAGCTTGTTCTAGGTTGTTCGATAGCTAGGTTTGGTTAAAGAGCATGTTTTAATTAAACACGAATTAAGGTAAAATTGGGGTTAATAGAGCTTGTTGTAACCTATGATTAATAGTTTCTAGGAGAGGTATGGGAACAAAAATTCAATGAAGTATGTTTAAATGTATGTAGGTTGAGATTGAAACAATGGCCGGCTCCCTAACGTATTCATCACTTTTCATCATTTTTCAATGTTTTCTTTAATTTTCTTTTTTTAGTTTATTTTAATTTTATTTTCTTACTTGAAATCAAACCAAACCCTTACCCTTTCCCCCTAAACCTAAACACCAATTATTTTTCATTTCAAAAGCTTTACACACTCTTTCTGTGGGATTGACCTAAACTTACCACTAGCTATAGTTTTAGGTCTAGTTATTTTGTGTAGTGTTACGACGTGCTACCATCTGTGCTTATGTAAGTCTCAAAGCCAGTTTAAAATCGTGAATTCTAAATTTTTTTAATATACATGTTCTTTGTCATGCTTGTGTATCAAACTATGTATCTCCTAGAAATCCTAAAATTTACTATAAAAACACATGAGTCGAGGCAAATTAAAGGACTAGACTTTTGAAGCAGATTATAGACACAAAGAGCTTAAAGAAGGGACAATATTGATTTAGAGATATGGAGAATGTTAAGAAATCATCAAAAGATCTAATAGACTCTAACATCAAACCTTAACTTGCAAGAAAATTCAATAGAAGAGCAAGGGAGATTTAGAATTATGATTCCTTTATTTTTTATTTGTTTTTATTCCTGTTTGTCTTTGATTTTGTTTTCTATTATGTGTAACTAAACATGTTTAGTGTCTAGGTGTGATGAAATCTATTTGGGGTAGTAATAGGTCGTGATTCTTTTATTTAATGAAATTATTTTGATTGATCTATTGTGATTCAATTAAGTGTTTTATGTATTAATAGATTCAGAATATTGGTACATGATTTGATTTCACATAATAGAGATTGATAAATTATGTGTATGAATATATCTACTATAATTGAAAGGAGTTGATTATAAAAGTAGAGGCAGTTCGACATAAATCCTCTATATTATGGTCAAACCTAATAACAGAATTCATAAATCTATAATGCAATCATAGGAACTTTAACTAGAAAAGATTTTGAGAGAGTTATTAACATAAGATAGGAATTTCGACGGTCCAATGATCAATAAACTAATTTCATGATAAAAGGTTAACTATTTAATGATTTTTAGGAGTATTCATCACATAAACACTAATCTTTGATATTGAGTTTTCCAAGTAATTTCCTTAGTTTTCTATGTTCATTATTGTTTCCCATTTTATTTTATTTGTTTTAGTTTTAGTTTTAATTAAAAATAAAATATCCAATTTGTAGGCTATATAATAGGAGATCAGTAATTAATAGTATTTAATGTCTTCGTGGGATCAACTCGTACATGTATGTGCTAGCTATAACTACATCGTGCATTTATAGTTAATTAAAATATTGGTATAGAAATGACCAATCAAGTTTTTGGCATTTTTACTGGGGACAGTAATATTAGGAACACTTAGATTTTATTACTTTAGTCATTTTATTTTATTCAACTTTATTCTTGTTTTAATTTTACGTTATTTTATTTATTTTATTTGCTTATTTTTATTTCCTTTGTGTAGAATTCAACTCTTGGTTAGTTTATAACCTGAAGCAAATTTGAGAGCTTAATAGTCACAAATCCAAAGATTTAAAAAATAGCCTGCAGGAATCTTTGATAGACGCAACTGGGGGAGTTTGAGCTAGATTGTTGAAATAGAAGACTTGGGTGTTTAAGTAGACACTGAAGAATCATACAACATGGCTGACCAACCGAGAACAATGCTCGACTATACTAGGTCAAACTTAATTGGTGGAGAGTCCAACATGGTAAGACCCCTATTGTAGAAGCTAACAACTTAAGTCAAGCATCATGCGGATGGTGCAATAGTCAGTCTAATTTGTTGGACTCTAAGATGAGGACCCCATCACGCACATATTTAATTTTTTGGAGATCTGTGATACCTTTAAGATTAATGGAGTTAATGACAATGCCATTAGACTATGTCTATTCCCATTCTCTTTAAAATGAAAAGCTAAGAAATGGATAAACTCCATGCCATGCTCTTTAGTGACTACATGAGAACAAGTGGTAGAGAAATTTTTTTAAAAGTACTTCCTACTATTGAAGACTGCGAAATTGATGAATGACTTCTTATACTCCAAATAGGGATGGCAATTCTAACTTGGCCTAGCCTGTTTTTGGCCTGAGTTGGGCAGGCCACGGGCAGGCCGAGGGGTCTATCATAGTCCAGCTGGGCCGGGTCATGGGCTAGCCCGACTTGGCTTGTGGCCCATCCATTTTTTTGAAAACGAAGTCGTTTTGAATTTTTTTAAAAAAATATAAATAGGCAGGTCGGGCTTGGCCAGCCCATTGGTGGCTCACCGGGCCATAGCTTGGGCCATGAACTGGCCTATCCCAGCCAGTAGGGGCCACGGGCTGGCCTGCGGGCCACTTTAGGAGAGGTCGGTCCTCTACTCCTAAGCTGAAGGGAATCTTTATTTGATACCTAGGAGAGATTCAAGGCGATGCTGAGATGATGCCCACAACGTAGACTACAGTTGTGGATGAAAATCCAAATCTTTTACAATTGGTTGAGTCAAAGCACTAGGCAGTCTATTGATGTGGCAATTGGAGGGATGATTAACAACAAGGCACAAAAGGTGGCTCAAGACCTTATAGAGGATACGGCCTTGAAAAATTATCAGTGGTGCTTATCTAGAGCACGAACTAATAGGTTAGTGGGAGTGTACGAAGTGGCACAGTTGGTGAACTAAGTGGAAGCCTTGAGTATAAAGATAGACAAATTTACAATGGCTCCATAAGGTCAAGCGATGTAATGTTAGGTGTGCAGGCTAGAACACCAAGGACAAGAGTGTGAATCAGTTCAGCCCAAACATATGGACTGTTTAGGGAATGCTCTGAGACCTTAAAGTAATCCATATAGTAACATATACAATTTTGGTTCGAGGAATCACCTAAACTTTTTGTGGGTAAGTCACGGCCAGACAAGGAAAAACTCTCAACCTGGATTCCAACAACAAGCATGACAACCTCAAAAGCCTAGTATCGATGAAATGATAATATAATTCATTTAGGAATCAAGGGAAAAACATTAAAGACAACAAACTTCCATACATAACTTGGAGGTTTAACTCGACCAACTGGCAACGATCCTAACTGAAAGGAAAAAGGGGGATCTGCTAAGCATTGCTAAACTAAATCATGAGGAGCATATGAAGGTAGTCACACTTAGAAGCGAAAAGGAGTTACAGGAAGAAATAGAAACTGAAAGGAAGAGGAGGATCATAATAAGAGTCAAGAGAATACCAAAGATATAGAGCATCCCCCGAAAACTAAAGAATTCTAGACCACTATACCATATCTAGCAAAGTTGAAGAAGGATCACATCGATGAGCAATTCGATAAATTCTTCGAGCTATTCAAATAAGTTCACATTAACTTACCACTTAAAACTTTAGCGCTGATGCCTAAGTACATAACATTTTTAAAGGAGATATTATATAATAAGAAGAAGTTAGAGGAATTGGCTACTGTGAGGCTAGACAAGGAATGGTCAATGATCCTACAAAACAATTTACTAGAGAAGCTTAAACATTTATGTAGTTTTACTATCCCTTGCATTATTGGTAATTTGTCACTAGAGCAAGTCTTAGTTGATTTGGGGGATAGCATTAACTTAATGCCATGTAACTTATTTAAGAAACTGGGATTTAATAAATTTATGGTATCTTTGGCACTTAATTCACTTCAAGTGTGTTTGTAGGTGATAACTGCCTTCTTGGACCAAAAAGAAAAGAATTCAGATAAAATTATAGTATGGAATGAAGATTTGAAGCAATTTGGACCTACACTACCATGTACAATGGTTGTGTAACTCTATATAAACA
Organism: Erythroxylum longipes; assembly: GCA_027563885.1. Taxonomy (NCBI): domain Eukaryota; kingdom Viridiplantae; phylum Streptophyta; class Magnoliopsida; order Malpighiales; family Erythroxylaceae; genus Erythroxylum; species Erythroxylum longipes. The sequence continues at coordinate 11,619 of JAOQMS010103028.1, read as the reverse complement.
TGTAGAGATTAGAAGAATATTGTTTCTGGTAGTGTGAAGTTACATTCCTGTATATGTTGACTATGTAAGTCTCTGTGCCCATAGTTTTTACCTATATAAGGACATGAACAAAGGAAAAATAGGAAGGAGGCGAGTTTAGAAGTAAATTTAAGTCATAAGAAACATAGAGAGGTGAAAATTCTTAATAGAGGATGAGGAAAACATGAAGAATATGTCATAAGATCTGATGGATAATAAAATTCAACTAAAATCGCAAGAAGATCCATTCCAAGAAAAAGTGAGATTTAAAATTATGATTTCTTTATTTTCTAGTAGTTCTTTTGAATATTTTTCTTTGGTTTTGATTTCTATGAGTAGGAAATAGTTTTTTTATTACTTAGGAGTGATGAACCCTAAGTTGTGATAACAATATGATTTGATCTTTTATTTAATGCAATTTTATTGATTGGTTTATTAAGATTCAATTATGCAATATATTCTTATTCTAATATATATCTAGAATATTAGTTTATCATTTGATTTCATATGATTGAGATTGAGAAATCATTTTGTGTGAATAGATCTACCATAATTTGAAGGAGTTACACACAAACCTAAAGATACGTCAAAATAAATCCTCTGGATTAGGGACAAACCTAATAGTGAAATTCACGAATCAATAATACAATCCTAGGGGTTTTAACTAGAAAGAGACTTCTATTAATTAACTAATGGATTAGCTGTTAGTAGTCTTGAGAAGGATATTAATATAAGAAAGGAGATACCATGATCATGATCAAAGGTTAATATTCAAGAATTCTTAGGAGGATTCATCACTTAGGTAGTATTTATTTGATATAGACTTTTCATAATATTTTCCTATGTTTGAGTTCATTATTGTTTCAATATTAGTTTAATTTTTTAGTTTAAATTTTTAATTAAATTTGTAATATGATTCAACAGTTTAGATAATAGGAAAAGGGCAATTACTAGTACTTATAGTCCTCATAGGATTGACCTGTACTCACTTGTGCTAGCTACAGCTACACCGTGCACTTTAGGTTTTAAAAATTGATAAATTCTTATAATTATAGAATAAGTCTAATAGTGCTCTTGATTGACTTATTTTGTGAGTGTCAATATTGTAATACAGTAAGTGTACGATGTAACTATAGCTAATACCGATGAAAATGCTCCTATGAGGAAAATGAGTACTAGTAATTATTGTTATTCCGTTATCTAGCCTAAGAATTAGTTGTGATTTTTAATTAAAGAAACTAAATTAAGAAAATAAAATAAAAGAACAACATTTTTAAAGCAGATAATTATGAAACACTAAGTTAATTACCAATATCAAGTGATTAGTATTTAGGTTCGAATTCCTTACACCTTAACATATTAATATTTGTTATACAATTGGTTTGATGATTTATTGGACTGTAGAGACTCCTATGGTATGCTAGTAGTTGAATTTGAATCTACTAACAACTAATCCTAAAATTAAAATTTATAGGATTGTGTTACCTTTTTATGAATCCCTCTTAAGTTTGACCCTAATCTGGAAGATTTATGTCATCCTATCTCTAGGGATGCAATCAACTCTTTCCAATTACCGTGGATCTATTCAAACTTAGGATTTCTCAATCACTATGTCTAAATCAAATTATGATCTAATATTCTGAATTACTAAAACATAAATAAAACAAGTAATTGGATCTCAATAAAACAAACAATCAATTGCATTCATAAAATAATCAACACTTGTTTATATATTAAATAGGGTTCATGTAGCCTAAATACAAATAAAATATTTAGTTAAACATCAACAAACACGACATCAGATATACATAAACAAAAAACTGAATCGAAAACAACGAAATCATAATTCTAAATCTCTCTGATTGTCTTCTATCAAATATTCTAGCAATGTAGATGTCAAATCTTATATTTTGATGGATTTGTTGATAAACTCTTTGCATCTCCCGCTCCTCTGGATCACAATCGCACTTGGAATCGTCTTTGGAAATTTTATAATGCTTCCTACAGTCTCTCCCTGCCAATTGCCTCCAAAAAGCATCTTTTATATGTAACTCTAGGTTTTGGCCGATGTACAGTCAGTTTCATGGCTAAGCATTAGACTGTGTTTAATAAAAAATCTCTGAATATCGCAAAAGTGCACGACTTTAGGGAAGTGCACGGGCATCTGCACAGCTGTGCATCCTTTCTTTACGTCGAATCTTTGTTTTACGCCATATTTTCATCTAAATTCTTCTCCTTTAAGTGCATAAAGGCAGTTATTATCTGTATACACACTTGAGACGAATTAAATAGCCAATATATACAAAAGTATTGATTGACCCATTTCGTGAGTAGTTAATATTTAATACCTCAAGTGCACAATATAGTTGTAGCTAATACTGGCAAATACAGGTCGATCCCACAAGGACAGTGAGTACTAGTAATTACTATTATTCTATTATTTAGTGTAAGGATTGATTGTGGTTTTTAATTAAGGAAAATAAAATTAAGCAAATAAAGTAAACAAGCAACACAATTTAAGCAAAGAATTGTGAGATCATTAAGTTAATTATCGATATCAATTAATTAATATCTAGGCATCAAATCCCCCTAAACCCTTAACCAATAGATTATTTGTTATGAAATTATGTTATTGATTAATTGGACTATTGAGATTCCTAAGGTATGCTAGTAGCTGACCTTGAGTCTACTAACAACTAATCCTAAGGTTTCTAATTGAATTACTTAGGTTAAATCTAATAGGATTGCTTTACCGTATTATGAATCCCTCTTTTAGGTTGTCGTCCTATCTCTAGGATTGCAATCAAATCTGTCCAATTATCATAGATCTATTTAAACAAAGGATTTCTCAATTACTAAGTATGAAATCAGATTTAAGTTTAATAAATAAGATTAAAAGCCAATAATAAAATAGATAATTGGATCACAATAATCAACCACCTCAATTGCATTCACAAAATAATCAAAACATGTTTCGGTATCAACTACGATTCATCTAGCGTAAATACTAACAAAAAATTTAGCTATACATCAACGAACACAAAATCATATTCATATATATAGAAAACAAAATAGAAACAATGAAATCGTAATTCTAATTGTCCTTGATTATTCTCTATTGAGTATTCTGACAATGAAGACATTTGATATTACATTATAATGGATCTGTCAATAAAAACTCCACGTCTCCTGCTCTTTAAGCTCCAAATCACCTTTGGACTTCTAAGAACGATGCCTATCACTTCATTCTTTAATTTGCCTCCAAAACTTCAATTTTATATGAAAATCTAGGTTTTTGGGTTATGCATAATCTCTTCCACGATTGTGCATCAGACCGTGCATAATGAGAATTCATCGAGTATCATGAAAATGCATGGTCATGCGAAAGTGCACGGCCATGCAATCCTTCTAGATTGCTGATTCTCTACTTTATGTCGTGTTTTCATATGAATTTTTCTCCTTTAAGTTTGTAAAGGCAATTATACTTTGTAAACACACTTGAAACAAATTAAGTACCAAATATATACCAAAAGTATAAAATATAAATCAATAATAAATTAAATATGGGGTAAAAATATAGTCAATTAACCATCTATCAACTTTAACTCTACTATTGTTTCCTAAAAAGTAGAAGGTGACAGGCCTAGGAACATGCTTAAGGATTAGAGCTTTAAAGATTAGATGATTAATATTGAGCTCTCAAACCTCATATTTGATCAGAATTACATCACTTGAAACAAAAAATAGGAAGGAAGCTAGATAATCTGCAAGAAGCTTAATTAAGCATTAATAAATTCATATTGACTTTTTAAATACACTAAGAATATACCTTACTTTCATATCCCTCTTTATTTTAATCACTTACCAATTGTGGCGCTAATGGGTATTAGTTCTAGTAAGAATCAACTACCTCCTTCACTTTAGTAATTTCTTGATTAGAGTATAGGTCTTTAAGGAGGCAATTATCAAGGTTATGTATAATAATACAAAAAGACAAGAATCTTACAAATATGTGAAGAAATTAAAAAGCTATAAAAACTTAGCTGAAGAAGATAATAGAGATAAGATAAAGAACACTAACTCAACTATCTCAAGCTACAATTAGAAATTTTACATCCTCCTGAATCATTTGAACTAATTTCCCAAGGATATAAAATAAAGAACGAAAGAATAGGAGGCTCTTGTAGCTTACAACCAGACTCTAGATAATCGTTATACCTTGTTAAAACAAAAGGCCAAGATTAATTAGGTGTAGGAGGGACATAAAAACACAAACTTCTTCTACAACTATATTCTCAAAAAGAGGAATTCTAACAAAATATGTGCATTTTTAAACTATAATGGAAAAAACCATATGAGAGGACATTAATCTAAAGATGCTTAACTTTAATCATTTTAAGAACATTCTTGGCACCCTCAAAATCCTGAACTCTTCTCTACTGGAGCTAAAAAAGTTCATATTTGACAGCGTTTCTTATTAACAAAAATACCAGCTCTATAGGCCTTTTAATACTATGGAGATTAAGGAAGCTCTCTTTAGAATGAATACAAAAAATCCTTAGATACAGATGATTTTAATACTTAAATTCTTCTTAAAGGCTTTGTACCTAATAGGATATCTTGTAATTAGGGTTATCATGAAATTCTTTGCAATTGGAAGAATTCTAATAGAGATTAATTACTCTCATGACTTCTTAATCCCTAAAATTACTAATCCTTGTTCTCTAAATGGTTATAGGCTAATATCTTATTGTGATATATTGAAAAGCTTCATAAATGCCACCTAAAGTGCCTACTTGTGAGGAAAGAGCATTAGAGACAAACTTTTGCTATCTCAGGAGACATTTTAAAGGCTACAAGAGTAAAAAATCTTTAAAGAGTTGCTTATTAAAGATTGAGCTTAATGGAGTATTTAATTAAGTATGTTGAAAATTTATAATTTTTGTGTGGTGCTGATAATGATTCTTTAAGGTTACCTCTTCAGCATCTTCTTCAGTTAGGCATCAACAAGAATAAAAGTTATCTCTATGTTTCCTTTGATTCCAAGGATCTCATTAGCTCCCTCTCCTCCATTTCAACTCTAAGGCATTATGAACTCTTTTTTAAACACCTAAGAATTCATAAAAGACTATCTTATCATGACTACCTTCCACTTTTTGACTCTATTAACAAAAGAGTTAACCATTAAACAAAGAATTTCCTATCCTATGTTGGTTAACTACAAATCATCTCCTTAGTCCTCAATAGTCTTCACACCTATTGATGTTGCTTCTTTTCTTTTCCTTAAAAACAAACTAGATACATTAAGAGAATTATGAAGAACTTCCTATGGACTAGTTCTATTAGGAATCATCAAGGCACAAAGGTAAAATGGTCAGAGTTATATGTTCTAAAGGAGGAAGGTGGCCTAGAGATCATTATAATAAGGAGCATAAATAAAACGCTTTTGAGAAAGTGAATTCGAAGTTATTTATAGACTTAAAATCAATTTAGGTGAAATAGATTCACTCCTATATTGTCCAGGACCAGAGAATTTGGAATGTTAAGCGTAAGTGATCTTACTCAGGGACTATTAACTAGATTCTAAAATTTAGAGGATTTTTGTCTCAGGCTATCAAGTTCCAAGTTAGAAATGGTCAAAATACTTCCTTTTCATTTGATAATTAGAATGAAATAGGCATTTTACTCTCAATTCAAGATCTATGTAATCTAAAGCTCTTAAATCCTCTCAGTGCCAAGGTTAGATCGATCATTGTAGATGAGGTTTGGCAATACAAGTTTTGATAATTATCCACAATTATGACCTGACTACAACCAAACATAAAGGAAGCAGATAAAGCCATCTTAAGCTATAACAACTTTGGGAAATTCATTGAAAAATATTGCTTGGATTTGTTTAGACTCATGTTAAAAGAATCTTATGGTGCAGACTTATTTGGTTCCCTAACAGATGTCTCAAATCATCCTTCTTACTCTTGCTAGCCATAAAGCAAGATCTAAAATAACTAGACAAACTAAAAGGCATTTCAATTCCCAACACCATTTGTAGACTTTGTATCTAGGAACTTGACAACTTAGAGCATCTACTCTTAATCTGTTGCTTTTGAACTAAGTTATAGAATTAGGTTCTATAACTTTACAAACTCAAATTTTTTAGAAGGGGCTAGCTCCAATTCATCACTTGGGTAGGGAATGTAAGATTCAATTGCCAAAGAGACATAAGTTTGTGATTAGTTATGGTACTTATTCAATTTGAAAGGAAAGGAATGTGAGAATGTTCCAAAATATTCATCAATCTCTTTAGGAATTCACTCAAAGAACTTTGAAATTGTTTATAATTACGGTGCTAATTGTTTATAATTCTTGTAAGCTTCTGAACAAATTAGATTACACTTTTTTATAGCTTTCTATAGTTAGCTTTAGGTAGGCTATTTTTCGATGGTTAGCAAGTGAACTTATTCCTATAATTGTTGTTCACTGGTTTCCTACACTAGTAGTACTTTTGTTCGTTAATGCATTCCACTTTTTTAAAATAAAAAACATCAACAAATAAATTATATGACTGACATAAAAGAAAATTTTACCACTTATTCATTTGGAAATTAAATATTTTTACGATCAAGTTTGAAAACTTAAAGCTATGATTTTTTTAGATCTTAGAAAGAGATTAAATATTTTTGGCGACAAAAATTCAATATTTGTTTAACACCGGACAAAATATGTTCAATTATGTTTAATGGACAAAATAGATATGGAAGAATGGAGATGGATAGATGGGAAAAAGCTTACTAATAAGAAGAATCTATTCAAATTTGTAAATTCTGCTATCTACCAAAAATTGGATTTGGTTTGGTTTTAATAGAAAACTCAATCCTATAAGCGTGCCAAACCTACTTATGGACATAATCCTTTTGAATCCAACTTTATGATTTAGGCTATATATTTTACAGAATAAGTTTATTCATAGTATTTTATTAATTGGTGGTGGATAAAGTTAACCAATAAAAGAATGATTATACAAAACTATTCGATGTTATAAATTACATAATAAAATAAAAAAACTAAAATTTATTTTTAAAATTTTGTATCAAAATTTGAATTTGATAGTTAAAATCTTTTTAAAACAAAATTATTAAATTTTTATTAAGTATCTTTGGCACTAAATAGATTGACAAGTAAATTCAAATTAATAAAACCTTTTAAAATAAAAAATTTAATTAAAAAATTGATCCTAGAGTAAAACCTGCATATAGTTAACTGTAATCCAATTAAGATTAAATCAAAACTTAAGAAAAATGCATCTACAATGGTTGTGTTCTCTTTGTTCTCTCTAAACCTTGTCTCCATTACTCAATTTCTTCATCTTACTTGATTTCTTTTACTTTCTTCCTACTAGCTGCTTGTTGTTCATCTGTCTACTCTTCCTCTTCTATATTTTCTAGTTTCTACAATCGTCCTTTCTCTCTTGTTTACTATTGATTCGAAATTCATTTGTAACATTTAGTTGATGACTTTCTCTACTATCTATGTGCACTTCCTCCCATATAGTTGCCGGTCCCATTTAACAATCATCTTCCTCTCATTTATCTACACTTTTGTTTATTGTTTGGTGGATATTTTATTTATCTACTAGATAATGAAAATTTCAAATGAATTCCTATCCTTTGGTTCTGCTCCTGGAACTTCATCTCCAACTCAAAATTCCCTTCGAACAACTCCCTAACTTGACATCAATAGTCGCAAAACTAGGAAATCTTGGGTCCAGGTAACTAGTGACAACACTTAGGTCCAGGTAACTAGTGACAACACTCCAAAAGCAAGATTGAGCTATTTCCCTCCTAGTAGAGTTCAAGGCCATCATGTTGTGTCCTACCCCTTTCCCAATTGAAGTTCTTATGGTTGGTGGTTAAAAATGGGGATCCACACTAATAAGATTCTTCAGTGGCAAAAGGATTACATTTCTTATCATCAAGAAATGGGCATTTAACAACTACAAATAGTTTGTAATGATTGATATACTTGTCAATAGTGATGAAACTTTAATCTTTAGATTCTCTACAAAGGATGCTACTAATAAGGTGTTTGCTCACGACTTTGCATGTCTCATGCAAGAACTAGATGAGCAATATGACAGTGTATAAACCAACAACAAGAAGCAAGCAAAACGACATGTAAGAGGAGCAAAAGCATGAAAAAAATGACACACAAGCCAAGTGGATAAAGTCACATTCAAAATGCAGATAATAAATCCGCGTTTAATGCAAACGTCTGTGTAAAACGTAGAAAATGTTTGCGTTCAACACAGATAATGTCTACGTTCAATAGGTATGGGATGCATTTTAATTAAAATGCACAGTAACAGGTTGGGGATTGAACAGTAGGGTGGACCAAAAATTAATTCCATAAATAGAGAGAGCATAGACAACATAAAGACGAGTGGAGGCGCTGCAGTTCTCTCTTCACTTTTTCACCACCGAAGTAGCTATGAAGAAGATGATTGATGCTTAGAGCATAAACATAGAGAATGAAGGATGGCTTCCTGATGCCGGTTAAATGGGGATGTCGACGCCAAGTTAGGATCAAGCTATTTTATCATTTTAATATTGTAATTTCTTTTCCGATTGTTATGTTGTTGGTGTTGATTTGATCGGCTTTTATAATGATCTTAATATGATATTTTGATTGTTCTATTTTAAACCTATTGCTAAGACATTGAATGTAATCCATAATCATTACTTTTTATGTTTGTGAGTAGCATCTAATAATCCGGTATTGTTAGGAACAATATAACTTAGGTTAGATAACCCAAACGTGTGAGGTTGCTATTTATATTGATCGTTTTCCATATTGTAATGCGGCTGCAAAATTAAATCTAGAGATCGCATTCTAGGTTATTCGATAGTTAGGTTTAATTAATGATCGTATCTTGATTAAGCAAAACCTAAAGGAAATTTGGGATTAGTAGAGTGATCTATTAGTTTTAGATTGATAGTCTGTAGAGAGTTGTAAACACTCTAGGATGATGAAATATGTTTGATCATGTTTAGGCTGAGATTGAACCTAGAACTAGACATTACGTATATTCGACAGTTTAATCATTTTCGATCGCTTGTTTTAAATTGTTTTCGATAGTTTACTTTTATTTTATTTTCTAAATTGCTAAAAACCCAAAACCCCTCTTTTATATTTTCCTTACATCAATTAATTTCGTTACGAAAATTAACCAAACATTCCCTATGGATTCGATCCTGACTCACCATAACTACAAATTTTAGTGTGCAGAGTTAGGTAAATTACAGTGCACTCGACACGTGCTGTTAAATTTTGGCACCGTTGTTAAGGATTGTGATAGTTTAATTTTTGTATTTTATTTTAGTTGGTGTTTTGTGAATATATTTGTTTATTTTTGTTTATTTTTGATTATTTATTAACTTTTAAAAGTTTGTGAGTGATGGTGTATGGTAGTGACCAGATCCCCTCATAAAGAAATTGAGCAACATGATCCGGAGATCGAGAGAACACTACAGATTTTAAGAAGAGAAGCAAGAACGTCTTTAGTAGTAGACCCAGAACCTGAATATGAAGTAACTATGGCAAATCTGAGAACGTTGAGGGAATTGGTTGCACCAGACTTAACCCAAAGACCCCTATGCATTACATTTCCTAATTTTTCTGAACATGTTAGCTTTGAGTTAATATCTTGATTAATTCATTTGTTACCCAATTTTCATGGTCTTACATGAGGATGCACACATGCATATTAAGGAGGTCGATGTGGTTTGTTTGAGCATGAAGCCTCTAGGGTAGCAGACGAGCAGATCATGTTGAGAGTCTTCCCATTCTCACTCAAAGATGCAGTAAAAGATTGTCTATTTGATTTACCAGCAGGGAGTATAAATATTTGGTTGGAGATGAAGAGACTATTTTTAGAGAAATATTTTCTGGTCTCAAAGATAACAAGTATTCAGAAAGAGATATATGACATCAAGCAGCATATGGAGAATCTCTTTATAAGTATTGGGAGCAATTCAAGAAGTTATGTGCCAGTTGTCCATACAACAACATACCAGAGCAACTTCTCATCCAATTTTTCTAAGAAGGACTGTTATCAATAGAGAGAAGTTTGGTTGATGTAGCTAGTGGTGGGGAACTTTGCCAGAAGACTCCTTTCGAGGCCAAGATCCTACTTAAGTAGATGGCCACTAACACATAATAATCTGGCACTTGCAATGATGTTCAACGAGTAAACGAGGTAAGTAATTTATCTATCAACCATCGTTTAGATGAACAAACATCTTTTTTGAGACAAATTACAGTTAGACAGGCACAAGTGAAAGTATATGGAATATGCTCAAACATAAGCAATCTAATTGATGAGTGCCCGGCGTTACGAGAAGGAAGTATAGAGTATGTGAATATTGTAGGAGGAAACTTCCCAAATCAATATAACCCATACTCACAGACGTATGAGTTATGGAGGGACTAGGTAGCAAAATTACTTCCAAAACTGACCACAAAGAGCATAGGGTTTCAACCAAGGTAACAAGGAGCATAGGGAGCTTCTTCTTCCAGTTCAGGTACATCTTTAGAAGAACTTGTTAAGAATCTTATTGTTAACAATTTGCAATTTCAACAAGATATGTAGCAATTACAACAAAGTATGCAGCAGTAGTTACAATAGGGGTTTACAATAAATCCGACAGGAGAAAAAGCAAGCCAACAGAACGTGGAACACTAAATGGGTTAGATGGCAGTGAGGCTCAATCGCCTAGAATCGCAAAGTGGAGGAAAATTGCCATCCCAGCCTGAGGTGAACCTGAAGAATGTCAGTGCTATAACCTTAGGGAGTGGAAAGGATATTGAGAGTCCTAAAAGAACTCCACCAAAGATTACTACCAAGGAAGAGGTTGAAAAGGAATTGGAAAAGGAAGAAAATTCATTATCGAGTATGAAGGTAAATTTCGAAAGTCTCATTATTACTAAGGCTAATACTCCACCTTTTTTGAGCAGATTAACAACATCGAACAAGAAGGAGAAGGAAAAAGAGATATTAGAGACTTTCTGAAAAGTGGAAGTCAATATACCACTGATCGAGGCCATTAAGCAGTGGTATATTGATGGGTGAGAATTTGTTTGCAATATCTAAAAAGAAGATGCCTCCAAAGTGTCGAGATCCAGGTTTGTTGACCATTCCTTGCAAAATTGGGAATACTGTGATCAATAGAGCTATGTTAGATTTAGGTGCTTCGATTAATGTGACACCTCATTCAATTTATGGTTCTTTGAATTTGTTTCCTTTGAAAGAAACCAGTGTGATAATATAATTGGCTGACTGCACTAATGCTTATCCTGATGGTGTGGTTGAGGATGTTTCGGTGCAGCAAATAAGTTAGTGTTTCCTGCAAATTTCTATATTGTGGATATGAATGATGACACTTCATGTAATTCAATAACTATCTTGTTGGGGAGACCACTTCTTAATACTGCTCAAACTAAGATGGATGTTTGTGAGGGCACCCTGATGATGGAATTTGATGGGGAAGTGATTCATTTCAATATTTTTGATGCCATGAAACATCCTCCTGATGATCATTGTGTTTT
>JAOQMS010103000.1:0-18205 GCA_027563885.1 Erythroxylum longipes | reverse complement strand
AAAACGATAATGGTTAAGGTGTTCTCTTTGGGAGATAAACTCACGTATTAAGATATGCTACATGCGAGTTGGACTTCAGAAACGGGGTCCAACAGAGTGGGTTGCAACTATGAAAGAAGAAATAAAATCTTTATATAACAGCCATACTTTTTAATTGGTTAGCTTGCTTAAAGGTATAAAAGCTTTACATAAGAGAATTCTTCCTATCCATAATATAAAGCTAGGTTAGTTATCAAAGGCATTATATAGAAAGAAAAAAAAAGGAGTTGACTTTGAAGAGATCTTTTTGCTTGTTGTTAAGATGCCTTCCGTGAGAGTTATTTTTTGGTTTGGAAGCCATTCTTGATTTATAGGTTGAATAGTTAGATGTCAAAACTACTTTTCTCTATGATGATTTGGAGGAAAAGATTTATATGGAGCAACCAGAAGGTTTGTGGTGAAGGGTAAGGAGAAATATGTTTATAAGTTGTAGAAAAGCTTGTATGGTTTAAACAAGCTCCAAGATAGTGCTAAAAGAAGTTTGTTCAGAAATTTTCTGATTATTTAGCAAGGATACAAGAAGACTACTTCAAATCACTATGTATTTGTTCAGAAATTTTCTGATAATGATTTCTTCATTTTGTTGCTTTATATTTAAGACATCTTAGTTGTAACCATAATGGTTCAATAATTGATAGTTTCAAAAAGAAGCTTAGTAAGTCTTTTGTAATGGACTTAAAATTGGAAACAAAAAACTATGGCATGTAAATTATTGGTGATAGAAAAGTAAAAAAATTGTAGTTGTCTTAAGAAAGGTACATTAAGAATGTACTTTAGTGGTTTTGCATGAATAAAGTTATAGTATTAAGCACACATATTATTGCTCACTATACAATCTCCATCTATTGAGAAAGAGAAAGAAGATATGCAAAATATTCCTTATGCATCTACAGTAGAAAGTTCAATAAATGCAATAGTTTACATAAAGCTTGATATTACTCATACAGTTGGTACAATTAGTCGTTTTCTCTCTAATTTAGATAAAGATCATTAAAATGTTGTAAAGTGGATTGTAAGATATTTTTTAGGAACTTTCATTTTAAATTTGTGTTTCAGAGTAGGAAGTCCTATTCTTTGTAGATACACTAATTCAGAAATAGTAGATGATATTGACTTAAGAAAGTCAACTTCATACTATTTGATTACCTTTGTAAGGAGATTAGTGTCTTAGCAATCTAGGTGGCAAAAATGTGTTACATTATCTACTATCGAGGCTCAATTTATTGCTACAACTAAATCTTACAAAGAGTTTCTTTGGATGAAAATTTTTTTTCAAGAAGTCAGTTTTACTAAAAAAATGTATGTCTTGTTTTGTAATAGTTAATTGTAAGAATGTTAATTTTCATGGTAAATCTAAACATATTCATGTTAGATATCTTTGGATATATGATGTTCTGGACTTTAAGTTGCTTGAACTTGAAAAAGTGCATATAGATGATAATGGTTTAGACATGATAACGAAGTCTCTACCAAGAGAAAAGTTTGAAGCTTGTCATTTGATTATCAGTTTGGAAGAGGCCTCCACTTAAGTCAAAGGGGGAGTTTGTTGTGGATCCTTCTTAATTAAAACCCACTATAATTAAAAGAAGTTTTGGTTATATGCATTTTAGGTGAAAAGTTGCAACCCTTATGATGATATTTTTTAACTCTTTATATTTTTAAGGATTTGGTAAATGGTGTGATTATCCATATTCCTCACTTTCTCTCCTATAAGGTTTGAGCTATGTGTGGGATTTGAAGATAACTTTTTCTTCTTCTCACTTGTTCAAAACTTGTAGCTGGGATGGTTAGTGAATGTAGGTATATAACATGTGTTGAATGATTTCATTTCACTTTAATCAAGAAGCTACTTTAGAGTGTTCATTTATGTGATTTGTATTCAAAACTGGGTACCTAGTAAGTTTGAAAAGTTTCTTTAACTTATTAACCTTTTTCATCTGATCATGTCTCAGACTGAAGTTCATGTCTTTGATATTTATGATACATATGTTGACTTGGGATTATTGGTAATATCTGTCGTTAGGTATTTTACCTATATCTTGATGAGTTCTAACCATGGTTAAGACTAGCAAGGGAGCTCCTAACATTTGCTCCTCTATAATTTTCTTTTTTGAAGCATATCAATGCTTTTTTTTTAATAAGTTGTTCTTAATTGGTTGGTAATTTTTTTTATAAAAAGTTTGCAATCTAGTAGCTAGTATAAATAATAGTCCTCTCAACCTTCAAATTTTCCAATTTTTCATTTAATTATAATATTGTGCCTATACCTTTGTGTTTTTAAAAACTCTGCACATTCATATCTTAATAATTTTTGGTAAAGATTGTTATGGGAGAAAGAGCCTGTTTGTTTTGAGAATGCTTATTTTGTTGTTCTTATCAAGACTTTTAGTAACCCTCTGAAAAAAAAAAGTTTTTTTTCCTACATTGAGAACTTGTTAAATCTACGATTCCTTTTATTGGGAATATTACTTACACTACGCCCCTTACTCTTATAACAGTCCTTTACCTACTTGTATACTACTTCTCCAATGTATTGTTTGAAATTTGGAGTACCGAAATACCCTTCTCTGGGGAATAGAAACTCATTTCTTAGGGAATGAATAGATGTCTACCACTAAAGACAACATTGTCACTTTTCCTATTAGTGGCATATCATATTGTAGATCACGACAGTGCTCATCAATTAGCTCCACAGATATTTTTTCGCTTTCCCTTTTTTATTTCTTTCGATGCGCAGACATCACAACACCAACACAGTTCTATTGTTAGGTATTCCAAGTCCAAACCTACTCCTTCTCTTAATTTTGGCTAGGTGCTGTGAATCCCCTCTAAGGATTTTTTTATTATTTTGTTTCAATTATTTATGATTACTTTATTATAAGTATTTATCATTATTATTAGTAGTATTAATGTATTTATGTATTTAGTTATTTTATTACATCTTTTATGTTTATTTGACCTGTATATTTACTTATTTTATTTTATTATTTTATGATTATTCTACTAGGTATTGTTGTATTACCTTTTTTTAATTTACTTATGTTTATTACATTTTTATGTTTATTTTATTTTATTTTATTTATTTTATCTTTATTTATTTACTCTTTGTAGCCTGCATTACTTATTTATAGTTTTGTTGTATTATTAATATACTACATTTTCATTGTCATATTTCTATGTGGGTCTACTGGAAACAGCCTCTCTACTCTGTAGAGGAAAGGTTGCATACTATAAGACCTCCTAGACCCTGAATTGGTGCGGGATTCGGATTGGGTGTGATGATGATGACTTTTGTAAATGTTTTGTATTTTCATTGATTTCCATCGATCAGGTGTATGAATACATACAGGTGTAGAGTACAACAATAAGGTAGTAAATTACGCTCAAAGATATGGTCAGCTACTATAAATACAATTACTAAATCAATGGCTTAATGTAGGTATTGATAGAGAGAGACTAATACTCAAGATAGACTTTCCTTGTCACGCCCTCTCAAGTTGAGAGTGCTTTCATTGCCAACTTGTCTCAGCAGGACTGGAACTTGCCTTTGGATAATGGTTTGGTAAGAACATCAACTATTTGGTCATCAGTTGAGATATAATGAACACGAAGCTGGCTTTTTGACACTAAATCCTAAACAAAATGAAATTCAATCTCGAGATGCTTTGATTGTGAATGGAAAATAGGATTAGCTATGAGGTAAGTAGCTCCTAAGTTGTCAGACCATAACATTGGAGCAATGGATGGAGGAAAGCCAATACTATAAAGGAGAGACTTTAACCATTGAACTTCACTTGCTACTGTGGCTAAGGCTTGATATTTTGCTTCAGTAGAAGACTGAGATACAACTTCTTGTTTTCTAGATACCCAAGATATGAGATTTGGACCAACAAAAATAGTGAAACCAGTAGTGGATTTGTGATCATCGGGAGAACGCCTTAGTCAACATCAGAGTAGGAAAGAAGTTGAAAATTTGAAGAACAAAGAATTAAAAGACCATGCTAAATTGTGCCAAGCAAGTAACAAAGAATGCATTTAATTTACTTCCAATGTTCATGTGTTGGCTTGTGACTATATTAAGAAACTCAATAGACGGCGAAGGCAATATCAGGTCGAGTAATACTAAGACATTGGAAGCTGCCAACAACTTGCTTATATTGTTTGTCATCTTCAAAATTTTCAACTAACTGGACTGATTTAGCACTAGAAGGATCAGCTGGAGTAGAGACACAATTGGCATTAAGCATGTGAGTTTTGGTGAGAAGATCACGAATGTATTTTTGTTGAGTTAACAGTAAACCATACTTTGTTAATGTTGTCTCAATTACGAGAAAGCAGTGAAGAGATCCCATGTCCTTCAAAGCAAATCGAGTTTGAAGGACCTCAATTACTTGCATAATTAAATCATTAATTTTGCCTATTAAGATTATGTCATCAATATAAACTAGAGAAAATAAATGATGGTCACTAGTGTTGTAAATAAATAATAAGGGATCTGTTTGAGAAGCTTTGAACCCGAAATAAAGCAAAGCCTCCTTCAGACAATGAAACCAACTCCTTAGCGCTTACTTGAGGCCATAAAGTGACTTATGAAGAAGACAAGATTGATAAGAATAACGTTGGTTAACAAATCTACGACGTTGAGACAGAAACACTTTCTCATTGGGAATTCCATGGAGGAAGGCATTGGAGATGTCCAATTGGTGAATAAACCATGATTAAAAGATGAAAATGCTAAGAATTAAGCAGATGGTGGTGGGCCAAATAATAGGACTGAAAGTGTTTGTGTAATTAATCCCAGGGCATTGGTGAAATCCCTTTGCAATAAGGTGAGGCTTATAATGAGAGACAATACCGCCAGGGTTCCTTTTGATGCAAAAAACCTGTTTGCATCCAATTAGATTTGCAGTTAGAGAAGCTAGAACTAATTCCCACATTCAATTGGAAATCATGGCGGCGCGCCACTTTGGATCTTTGGAAGCTTGATTACAATAGGTAGGTTTGAGTTCTTCTGTTTAGGTTTGGAATTGTTTGGGTGGTGTTAAGGAGTTAGCTTTAGAGCGAGTGACCATTGGGTGATGAGACTTTAGTGTACTGTGGAGAGTGTAAGAGGTAAGATCGACCTCTAAATTAATAGGTGCATAAGTAGATGAAGGAACAGGCTGTGGTATATGAGTTAGTGTTAGTGAGTATGGAGCAGGTGAATTGTTGTTTATACGTTGTTGGTGGTGTTATTTTGGAGAGACAGATTGATGGTTGTCTAAATTAAGAAAAGGTAATAAGAGATTTGCTAGAGAAGGATGTTGTTGACTGGGAGATAGCTCATCACTTGACTTCAAATCTGCAAAAGGAAAAATATACTCATCAAAGAGAACATGATGGGATATATAAATTTTACATGTGGTAATATCCAAGCACTGATAACCTTTATGAATCTTGCTATATCCCAAAAAAGTGCATTTTGTAGAGTGAGGTTAAAATTTTTTGTTAGTGTAAGGTTTGAGCCATAGATAACAAAGACACCTAAAAGTTTTGAAGGAATTTGGTTTTTCATGAAAGAGTACTTCAAAAGGAGGGTTATGATTCATGAGTGGTGTAGGGAGTCTATTAATGACGTAATTAGCAGCATCAAAGGCATAGGCCCAATATTGCAATGGTACAGATGAGGCATGGATCATTACTAAAATAGTTTCAACTAGATGGCGATATTTACGCTCAACACAACCATTTTGTTTGGTAGTTTTTGGTCAGGAGTTGCAATCAAGAGTGCCATATTCATTGAGGTACTTGTTTAAGACTTGATATTCACCCCCAATCAGATTAAAAAGATTTTATTTTTCAATTAAAGAAACTCTTAACAAAATGATGAAATTTAATAAAAGTGCTAACAA
Organism: Erythroxylum longipes; assembly: GCA_027563885.1. Taxonomy (NCBI): domain Eukaryota; kingdom Viridiplantae; phylum Streptophyta; class Magnoliopsida; order Malpighiales; family Erythroxylaceae; genus Erythroxylum; species Erythroxylum longipes. The sequence goes on along the minus strand of JAOQMS010103000.1, from coordinate 12,275 downwards.
GTTTAGATTTGTAGTGTACAAAATAAATCCAGCAAAATTTGCTTAAATGATCATTAAAAAGAATGTAATACTTGTTGCCATCAATATAATCATGTAGGAGTGACCCCATAAATCACTACATATCAATTCAAGAGTAGTATTAACGTTATGACTAGAAAAAGGGAAATGTATTTTACTGACACTGCAACCATGACAAATGGAATTGCTGGATTTGGTGAAGGGTAAACCACAATCTAAAAAGCTTTGTGAACTATTTTATTATTAGCATGATTAAGACATTGGTGCCAAGTAGAAAATGTAATAGAGGCTTGAAAGAAACCTGACTTTGGAGAAAAAGAAATAGGTAAAATGCAGACACCATCCTTAGTCTCTCCTCAATGAATTGGGTGCCTGATTGCCAAAGAGTTAACAAAAACATGGTCAAAAAAGAATTCAATCGAAATAAGATTATGACTAATTAAGGCATAAATAGATAATAAATTTTGATCGACATCAGGTACATGCAAAATATCAAAGAGAGATATTAGAATTATTAAGATAATAAATAGAGTGACCAACATGAGAAATGGGAAGGGTATTATCATCACCAATGGTGACTTCTTCAAGACCATCATATTCAGAGTGAATTGCCAAGTTGTCTAGATCTGAAGTAAGGTGATGAGTTACTCCCGAGTCCATTGTCTAGTTGTTGTTTAAATTTTGAGATGAGGTGGTAGCAATGTGAGACATTGGTTTGGGTGGATGAAAAAGGTTCCTATCAGTTGGGCATTGACGAGAGAAGTGGCCAACACTATTACAAGTATGACAAACAACAGTTGTCATATCGAGAGATTGTCCATCTCAATAGGTACTACGAGTGTATGATGAGTTGTGACGAGCATTGCCAGTATGAGAATAGCCTGAATTATGAGAGTATCTTGAGTTATCTTGAGAGCCATGACCACTACTGTTTCTGCCACACCTCTCTCACGAGAATGTCTACCGCGACTTTGATTGGTTTGTCGTGCACCAAAATTAACAGATGTATTGAGGGAATTATATGGATTAACATCGTGTTATAGTTGCACTTCTTCACTAAGAAGAAGATCATAAAGATCGTCAAAATAGACAAAATCCAAGTGTGCTTCTATAACACGTACAAAGGGTTGATATGCTAGCCCAAGACCATCCATAATGTGATTCACGAGATCATCTTCTGCAAAAGGGCTGCCATGTGCAGCTAATTGGTTAGCCATGAGTTTAGCCCACTGAACATAGGTTATGTTCGAATCATTTCCACGTCGAAGATTGGCTAACTGCTATTTTAGTTGCCTAATTTGTTCTTTAAAACCAGAAGTGTATGAAGTGGCAAGCTTTTGTCATGCTACTTATGCAGTATCAGCACCAACAATTTATTGGAGTAGAGATTCAGAGATTGACCTAACAATCTAACTAAAAACAATTTGGTCATTACGAAGCGAAAGGAGATACTTAAGGTTTGGTTTGTCATCTATCTGTGGTGATGGAGCAGGAAGAGAGCCATCAACATGTCCCATTAAATTGTAGACACACAACAATGGAGAAAGTTGCATTTTCCATAAGAGATAATTAGTGGAATTTAGTTTCGACGGTAACTGGCGGGAAACTTTTGGAACGCTTGAAGAAATAGTGGAAAAGGGTGTGGTTGTGATGGCTGGAACAATGGAGGAAGTGTTGATGGTTTGAGAATTCATGGTGAAGGAAAAAATTGCTTGCTTGGCTAAGAGACTTACAACTCTGATACCGTCTAAATGTTCTGTATTTTCATTGATTTCCATCGATTAGGTGTATGAATATATACAAGTGTAGAGTACAACAATAAGACAGTAAACTAAGCTCAAAGATAGGTCAACTACTATGAATACAATTACTAAATCAATAGCTTAATGAAGTTCCTAATAGAGAGAGAATAATACTCAAGATAGACTTTCCTTATCAACCTTATAGATTCAATTGAATCCTTTTAAGAAGCCGATCGTCGTGAAAGATAGTGCCCTATTTAGGTCATGTCCAAATGGTATAAGTTAGGATTGTTAAATAATTTTATGTAATTAAGTTGTTAATCCTTCAATTGTCCTTTTATGCTTTTCATAAATAACTTTGCAACAATAAATTAGAATCTCTCTGAAAGAGTCTTCTTTTTTGATTCGGATAAAATAGAGCTATGAAGACGCTTTTTGTTCTTACAAAAACATTGCAAAAAATTATCAAGAAAGATACTCCATTGAGCTTAACCATAACTAAAATGTTAAAGTGTGTTACAGAAATTTTGGAATTTGATTTTTTCTATATCTTGTAAATTTTGAATAACTATCAGCTATTCCTTTTGTATTTAACTATTAATTTTATAAAATTATTAATGTAAATCATTTTGACAGTCTTTTTTTTAATAGTATTTATATATGTTGTCATGTATCAATTAGACTCAATATGATATCAATTTTTAACGCATATTTTTTGCTCAATTTTAGAGCACTGGACCTAGGGATAGTAACTGGGACCGAGTTCGATTTGACATCAACAGATCAAGTCTGAATTGATCGCGCCTTAGGCTGGGCTTAGACTTAGGCTCAAACTGTCCAGCCTGTTCAGCTTAAGGCTCGACTTTTATATATAAAAATAAAATCACATCATTTTTGACATCAGACTTATGTTATCCCTAACTGGAGCCCCATATCTATTTAGGTAACGACAAGTTATTTATTTAATTAGAATGTTTTCTCTTGAATTAATCGCAAGTGTAATGTTTTTTGGAGCTTTATTTGGTAACTGTTGACGAAAAGGTTAGCCACGAGCATATTAAGCGAATCTTAGTGAAGAACATTCTCTGGACAACGTGTCCCCTTATGATTCTGCCACGCTCTCTCTTATTTAATAAATATGACAAACAAATTTAATGGAAAACCCAGTCTGTTGGATAATCCTGCGAAAGAAAAAGAGTTTCGGTCTCACAAACCAACCCCGATCTGGTAACCCGAATGAAGCAACCCGGAACTCCTTAACCGCCGTCAAAATCCCTAAGTTGAGAATACTCCGACCCGACCCGATCGATGTCGAGAACTACACGACCACCTTCACCGTCGGCGTTGGTATTAGTTTTGCTGTTCTTGGGGTTAGGATTTGTTTCCGATTCCGGTCACGCTCTGAAGGTGCCTTTTAGGGTTAATGACGTCCTTCCGGTGTTGCCACGTCAGCTTTCGTGGCCGGTGTTGAACAACTTCCACAGCGCCGTTGACTTGTTGCCATTCTACGTCGGGTCGGTGACTCCTTATAATGGGACTATTCAGTGGAAAGGAGCTTGCTTTTACGAGAATGAGGCTCGACTTGACTTCACCGAAGGTGATCGGAGCGAGTCTGGTTTGGGTGGTGGTGTTCTCTATTTAAAGGTTTGATTTTTTGACCTTAATTTGAGTTTAGTTATCTCTGGTTTTAATAACTAATGCTAAAGTATTATACCTTTTGCTTAATTAGTTTGATTTTGTCCTTATTTGACTGTTTTAGGATATTATTTACTGTTATGAAGTGCGTATTTGCTAATAGAAGTTGGTTAAAAAGTAGACATAAATTCGTTGGTGTTTAAATTTCTGTTAACTTAGTGTTGATTATAATTATTGTTGTTTTATTATGTGTAGCTTATTGCATGAGAATTGAGGGATTTATTGATTGATAATTTAGGTAGTTGAAGTGCTAATGATAATGTACCTTTTCTTTTCAGACATCTGCTGCACATAGTTGGACCTGTATGGATCTTTATGTTTTTGCAACACCATACAGGGTCACATGGGATTACTATTTTGCTGCTCGGGAGCATACGTTGAAATTTGATTCATGGGAAGAGGCTGCAGAGATGGAATATGTAGGCTATAACTATTTCTTGTTTTGTTTGAATTTTACAATTTGAGTACTCAAATGATTGTATGATTATCCCTTTTGATCATGGCGCAGGTGAAGCAGCATGGTGTCTCTGTGTTTCTCATGCCATCAGGGATGCTGGGGACCATGCTTTCTTTGATAGATGTGTTACCTCTGTTCTCTAACACTGCATGGGGGCAGAGTGCTAACTTAGCTTTTTTAAGTAAGCATATGGGTGCTACGTTTGAGAAACGCCCTCAGCCTTGGCGTACAACTATCAAGCCAGAAGATGTTCATTCCGGCGATTTTCTGGCTGTGTCAAAGATTCGTGGCAGATGGGGTGGATTTGAGACATTGGAAAAATGGGTAACTGGTGCATTTGCTGGACACACAGCAGTTTGCTTGAAGGATGAAATGGGAAATCTTTGGGTTGGTGAATCAGGACACGAGAATGAAAAGGTTTGTATCATATTTTACTTACATTTTAGATTACTCAACCATAACATGTACCTATGACTGCTTCATGTTTGGTCATTTTGTATGTCTCAGTTACCAATTGTACCTGGTTAGTGTCCCTTCTCTGTGTCCTCTGGAGAAGTGATTCTCGTTTGCCTTTGTTTGTTTCTCTCCTATATTTTTGTATGTTTAGGATGATTGATGTTCCTATTTCTGAGAAATCTAGACAGCATTTTGAATCAAGGAAGTAGCTAACCCATTTGGAAAAATTGATTTCTTTTTTGATTATTTTTTTTCTGATGCTCTCATCTATATTACTCTATCTCAGACACTTTTGCACTTATAGCAGTACTTATTTCTTGATTAGACAATGTAAAAGGTCCACATCTCACTCTCCCATTTCTTGTTTGTGGGGCTGTCATTACTGTTTGCTTCAATATTATCTTCTTTTCAGATTTTTGTCTTGCTGCGCATTCCTTGAGGGCTAAATTTAGCTTGTCAGATGTCTAGGTAGTTGCTTTCTGCATGTTGCTAAGATTTAAATGCAAGTATTTAAACTCCAAAATTTTGAGACGGGGATTTCCCCTTATTCTTGGTTCTCACTCTATTTCTTCTTGAATTTTGCAGGGTGAAGAGATTATAGTGGTGATCCGGTGGGAGGAATGGTGGGAATTGGCACTAAAGGATGGATCAAATCCACAAATAGCATTGCTTCCATTACATCCTGATGTGAGGTCAAAATTTAACAATTCAGCAGCTTGGGAGTATGCTCGAAGCATGCAAGGCAAGCCTTATGGTTATCATAACATGATATTTAGTTGGATTGACACGTTAGGTGACAATTATCCACCCCCTCTTGATGCTCACTTGGTATGTTCTCCTTGCTTTCTGGAATTTATCATTTTAAAGAATATCTGAGTACACGTGTTCTGCACTTCAAAACTAGTGATATATTGGAAACTTCAGACATCACCTTATATTTGTATGATGCTCAAAATGTTTGCTGAGGCAATCTCCTGCTTATGTTCTGAAATTATTTCAGCATATAAAGGTGTGCATGTATATTCACTGATATGCATTATTATGCATGCAAAAGCCAATCTGAGTGCTATCTATTCTCTTATTGTAAGTTCAGTGTTAATTTTTTAAATTCTGATTTCAGGTCATTTCTGTCATGTCTATGTGGACACGTGTGCAGCCAGCTTATGCTGCAAATATGTGGAATGAGGCTCTTAACAAGCGACTTGAAACTGAGGTATATGATATCTCATATTCGTTCGTTCAAATTTCCTCAATTTTAATAAGCAAACTATGAGTTTAAGGAGAAAGTAATACTTATGTAATTAATGGCTAATCAAATGATGAAGTCATTTTTGGAACATGAAGGGGAAGAAGCAGACGAAATCAATACAGATTCTTGTTCTTATTTATTTTTATTTAATTAATAGCTAAATTTAGTACACACTAACATCTTTACAGGATTTAGATTTGTATGAAATTATAGCTGAAACTGAAAGGCGTGGAATGACTTTTGATGAACTCCTTACAATTCCGGAGAAGGATGAATGGGAATATAGTGATGGGAAATCAACAACATGCGTTGCATTTATTCTTGCAATGTACAAACAGGCAGGAGTCTTTGAGCCCATCGCCAACTCTGTTCAAGTTACTGAATTTACTGTAAGTTGTAAACATTGGTTGAGCTCATCTTCAGCTTATATTTTTATTTCCTTTATTCTCTGGTTGTATTCATGCTAAAGATAAAATGGTTGATTATCTTTGCAGATACGTGATGCATACATGCTTAAAATTTTTGAGAGTAACCAAACACGCCTACCTGACTGGTGCAACAATGGTGATCGGCTTCCATTCTGCCAGATTCTGGGAGAGTATCATATGGAATTGCCCGGATATAACAGCATCGAGCCATATTCCAACATGAATGAGAACTGCCCATCCTTACCTCCCAGTTACGATAGGCCTACTAGATGTTGAGAGCCTAATTATATCCCCAAATGTTGTTGATATCATTGTATCAACCCTTCAATTTGTAGCCTTTCATTTTTCAACTTGCCAAGAGATCAATCCAGAACAATTAGCCAATGTCTGCAATGTGGTCAACGTATTCTCTACTTCATATGGGTATACTCATTCCATGTGTTATACTCATTCCATGTGTGTATATATATATTTATATGCTACAGTAAATTAAAGGCAAGACAAAAGTTTTACAAATTTATACGTCTGAGGTGGCTTGTATTGCGTCTTGACGTGTTTATTTGAAGACACATTGTTTAAGGTGGAGAAAGACTTTGCTACATTTCATCACATTGGTGCCACTTTGGCTGCATTTTTACAACATGAGGCATTGAAGTCCTTCCTGCAATAAACCGACCATTTGTATCTAGGAGAAGCAAAGTGGGAAAAGCATTCGTAACCTGCTTGTGATCTCTACTTTCCATCAACAAATAAGTAAATTTTTTTCAAGCCTCTCAACCTGTTGTATTGAAGTTACGGGCTTTACTATCTTTAAAGCCAGTTGGCCTGTTCTATAACACAACACTAAGTTGTTCACCGTCAGATGAACATACTTATGCCTCACAAATCTTATATAAAAAACCAAGTTTACAAGCTTTGAGCTCCTGTAACCTCCTATATTCGCATGGAATGATCACACAAGCTTCTGCTAATAGGATATACCGAGATATAAACTTTTGGAATTTGGGTAGTCCTAAAGAGAGAGGAAGAGCATAAAGACCGAATCTGACTGATGGCCTGTCGTTTTTTCATTTATCTTGGAATCTGATTAATGAACACTAGTGGTCGCATGTTCAAATGAGAAAAAGGAAAGAAGTTGAGCTCGTCCAGTTTTTGAGAAACGGTAAATGGTGAAGACGATACTTGTTAAACAAGAATGGAAATAGGAGAGTTAAATCTTATTCTGGCACTTTGTACATTACAAATTTCAAGTTTGTTGCTGCAAATTTTCACATCTCTCCGTCCCATAGCTCCTCGATTGTCTTGTAAGGCCCGACTTCTGAGATATAATCTTCTCCACAGCAGCCTCTACTCTGAGGAATTTCATTGATCTTATTGTGTTCTTCCTCTGTCAGTGACCAGTTGAATATGTCAAGGTTCTGCTTCATCCTCTCCTCGTTAAAACTCTTCACCACCACACACACCTCCTGCTCATATGCCCACCTGAGGCATATCTGTATTTGGACCAGAAAATCAATATGGAACATTACATAGATGAAAACCAAATCATGTTTTAAGATGCCAGTTTTCAGGAGCAACCTGAGCAACAGTCTTGCCTTTGGCATTTGCAAGTTCATTAAGCACTTCATTTTCCATCACTCTGTTACTACCCCATATAGTTCCTCTGGCTCCCAAAGGAGCATAAGCTGTAACAACAATTCCATTGGCCTTACAGAATTCTCTTATCTGCTTCTGTCGCCACAGTGGATTAATCTCTACCTTTCAAGATACACACCGTCTTTGGTATTGTGATTTCAAATTCAAATTAAAAAGCAAAAACGGGTTGTTGCAAGAAAACTGGAAAAACTTACTTGATTAACAGCTGGAGGAATGGTTGCAAATTCAAGGATATCTTTCAACTTCTTGCAGGAGAAATTGCTGACACCAATAGCCTTTGTGAGACCAAGTTTTTGGCACTCCTCCATAGCTCCCCATACGGCTTTGAAGTCCATAGGTACAAAGTCCTCTTTCTTAATTGGGAACTCGTAAGTCCCTGGTCTGGTGCTAACAGGCCAATGAATCAAATACAGATCAATATAGTCTAGCTGCAGATTCCTGCGTGATAACGACCCCCAAGAAGAAAACCAGTCTTACGCTTTCCAATGAGAGCAAAAGGAAAACAAACGAATGATATGACATATTTGTAGAAACAAATGGTGTTTACATAACCATACCGTAGACTTTTTTGCAGAGCAGGAAGAACCAGGTCACCGTGAGCATCGCTGCACCATAGCTTGGTGGTGATGAAGAGCTCTTCCCTTGAAGTAATTATGCCACGACAAAACGCCTCTGCGATGGCTTCACCAAGTGGCTCCTCTGTAAGATAAAGTGTGGCTGTATCAAAGTGTCTGTAACCAAGTTCCATTGCTTCCAGGATCGCTGTTTTAGTTGATTCAGACCCCACTAAAGGGCTCGTCGCAGTTCCCATGCCCAACAATGGCATTTTTGTCCCACTAAAGCCAAGAACCACCTCAGGCACTGACGTCTCCATCTCTGAACCACAAAGGATCCAATCTTTCCCTGAAAATTTTCGTAACAAAGTTTCCTGCTTTGAACTTTACCCTTGGTATCGCCGCTGATATCTGATTCTATGTTTGTAAATTACAAAATTCCATAATTTCTTTTTTCGATGCAACTTGTAATAGAATATGTAGAGGACAAGACCTTTTCAGAAAACCGACGAAGACAAGGACATCACGACACTGACACCTGTGTGTTTAAGATAAAATATAGGTTGTTTGACTAGTAGACCGCGTTGCCAAGTCACGATTCCGAAGTGATAGTGTTACCATCCATATTCGGTAAATGTGGGACCCTTCTAATTTTAACTTCCGTTTCCCCGCCCTTCCCAGTCAAGAATAGAATATAATCCAAGACGTTCATTTAAGCTTAAAGCTTAATAATAATATTAATAATTAAATCTCAAAATTTAGGTATTTATGGAATTTAAGTTTCTCAGGTGTCGTTTCGGAAAAAAAAAACTAAAATCTGAAGTAAAATTATTTAAATCGTCATGTGTGCGTGTGAGATACTTCATGTGATATTATTAGGTCAATAAATTACCCATAAAAATTTGTTTTATGGAATCATCAGCTAATCTTAAATCTTGTTCAAGATTTTTATCATCAAATTGTGTAATTCAATAGAAATAATAATAAAAGGTTATAAAATCTTACATGTTTTACTTTTCGATAATTTCTGATTTATGAGCTATAGAATCACATATTAGAACTTTTTGTTAATGTTTTAAGTTAAAGAATTTTAATGGATTAAATAAAATCCTTAATTCTACTTGGATTATACAAGAGCAAGATATCTAATCTCCTAATATAAAATTTCGATTGATTTTTTCATCATAAGTCAAACAGATCTCTGTAATTCATATTAATCTCAAATGATTCACACTAATAGGTTTCATAATCTAATTTGGATTTCATGAGTTTGGTAAATTTTAATTAGACCAATTATCGGACCCTTAATAGTTTATTGTGGATTAAGTACTTTTATTAACTTTAAGAAAACTTTTAAGTTTAAAATTCACAAATAATATTTGTTCAGTTAAGAAAATTTTCTAACATTCTCCTCTTTAAACAATATTATTTACTACTAGTTTTGAAAACTAATATAATGAAAACATTTAGTATAAAAAATTTATGGATGCATTTTTTGAAAAATAATTTGGTTCAAAGGTAGCTTTTTATACTAAAAATCACCATAAGCGATGTCGACATGCTACATTGTTCTAATATAATCACGTATATCTAATAACTTTATTGACATAAATGGGAATATCGAAACCTGGTAACATAGAACGATACCTTTGATCTGATTGTAGCATATATTATTGCCATTCTCAATTTCTCTCATTTTGTGCTAAAATACAATAGAGATATCTTTTATAAGATACATCCCTTATATTGCCATATGTCTAAAAAAGACTTTTTGGTATCTTGAGATACCTTTATATGTCATAAGTCATAAAAGGTCTTATATTAAATTTAAACATGCCTCTAATCCTATTGTGATTTCATTGCTCAAGATTGACACAAATATTAAAATTTTCAATCTTTGTGACATGTCATCAAATTCATTATAAAAAGAGATTATAATCTTTATGATTGAGTATGTACTAATGATCATCGTATAACAAACCAAAATAATTGAATTACATTAAATGAAAATTGAAATTAGAGCAAAAATAAATTTCACTTTGACTAATAGTATTAAAGTACTCTAACATACCTATGGTATTAATATGTTCATTATAAATATTATGGTGCAATCCCCAAGTTAGTGAAGTAAAAAACATGTACTTGGTCTTAGTATGGTCATACAAGTTCTTTAATAGTTAAATACTTAGACGTCTAAATTCTTAGACCCTGTGATTTTTTATTGTTATTGCTAAATTACACTACTAATTTGTTATCACATTACAAACTTATGGGTTTAGTAGTTGAATCAACCATATGCTAGACAACAATGAGATTTTTCAACTATAAAAATCGTGGTATAGCTCCTTAATATGAAATAAGCTTAACATGTATAGTTGAAAAGGTCACAAATATCTATTTGAAACTTTTCTTCCATAGACTAATAGTTCTTTAGGTTTTTAGATTTCATAAAGTTGAAATCTTTATTTGAGTTTACTTAGTTCTAAAAAGAACTTGTGAAGGAACCAAATAGTGGTAAAAATAAGTGAGCATGAAATTAGCATGGAGAAAATCCAATTAAAGATTGAAATACAAATGCTTACATATATTTTGAGAGTATACACATGAGGGAGTAAGTGAAGACATTTTCTTTACTAACTTTTCTTGTAGCTTTCTAATATGTCTTCTAAAGGTATTCCAATGCAGAAGAAAGAGAAGGATAATACATACTTTAACAAAACTATGTGAAAATAATTTGAGAGGATAAACATGATGTATGATGAGGTTAAAGACATACTGGAGAAACATGTCCATAAAATTATTAAATTTCAAGGAGACAACAAACCCAAACTCCTAATGATGGAAGGTATAACAAGAATATAAAACAAACCTAATGGAAACTGATGAAAAGATGATGATTCGAGTCTTAATTATATTAATCTAAAATTTAATGTCAAAGGTGGTAGATTTAGGCCTAGGGGAGGAGTTTTATGCATTACAAGAAAATCACGTAATAGCTTTGGAATATTTCCGACAGAAATCATTCTGTCGCTACTTACCGACGGAAGGTAAATATTCCGTCGAAAAATACGGTGATTTAGCAACGGAAAATACATCCGTCGGCAATACTATAGGCAAAACTTTCGCGCAAAATCTCCGACGGCATATAGCGACGCCAAAACTCACTGTGTTGGGAAAAAATGCGGGAACTGTTCCCGCAATTTAATTGCTTCGACGCTTTACCGATGGCTAACTTACCGTCGGTACAAATCTTTCATTTACCAATGGAAGTTTACTCCGTCGCAATATCTGATAGCTTATTTACCGACGGATAGCTCCTTCCGTCGGCAAATTGTTAACAAACGTCTTCGTTTCGATGAAGACGAGACAATAAGCGTTAATCATCGACGGAATAAAGTTTCTGTCAGTAACTGTCGACATCTTCGTCCATGATTCGTTGAGATAACCCTAGTATACCGACGGAATGTTTTGTCTCCGTCGGTAACTGTTTCCAGGGAAACCTAGGTTACCGACAGAATTATTATTCCGTCGGTATTTGAGTTTCCACCGGGTTAAATTGCCGTTCTTTTACCGACGAAATGTTGTGTCCGTCGGTAACTGTCGGTAGGGAAACCTAGATTACCGACGGAATTATTGTTCCGTCAGTGTTTGAGTTTCCACCGTATTAAATTGCCGCTCTTTTACCGACGGAATGGGCTTGTCTGTCGGTAACTGTCGGCGATTGCGTCGACGTTCCGTCGGTAATCCAGCTACTATAAGTCAGGAGCCGACCCCCTCCCTTTCCCTCACGCCTTCATTTTTCTTCTCTCCTCACAAACCATTCGGTCCAGAGTTTTCCGACTCCTTCTCTTGCATTTTTTGATCGTTTTTCAATTATTGTCTTACTCATCGTGCGTTGTTTGAAGTAAACTCTCTTATAAGTGTATTATTTCTACTGAAAAAACATGTTTTTAGTGTTAAACGTGAATGTTTGGTTATATTGAGATTATACATATTGCGTATGAAGTGTTCGATAAAATG
>JAOQMS010102961.1:0-13719 GCA_027563885.1 Erythroxylum longipes | reverse complement strand
CAAGTCATGTTGGAGTGGTCCTTTTAAAGTGACCTACGTATTCAAACATTGAGCTTTGGAGTTGAAGAATGATAAAAGAAAGTGAATGGACATCTATGTAAACTATATTTTAGAGGATCATATTCACATGAAAGGTAGGTCCTATCTTTCCTTTTTTTGTTTAAAATAATTACACTATAATGGTTAAGCTAGTGACCTTAAACTTAACATGTTATGCATAGTTAAGTTTTTCATAACTTTATTTTCGAACTGCTTTGTTTTTTATGTTTTATGTTTATTTTAAAGTGAGTTTGAATGATGGATTTCATAATTTGAAGCGAATCCATATGCCATCTCCAACTCCATCACCTATACATTCACCATAAGTACTCTTACCTTTCTTTTTATTTCTTTCCTTTTCGTTGTTTATTAGTTATGTTTTGTTGTTGTTTTCGATATTGAGGACAAAGTGTTGCTCAAGTATGGGGACTTATATGCACTTGCATATTATTTGTATGTGAATTTGCATTTACATTGTGTTATTTTATTTTCATCATGTTAGTTTTTTATTACGTTAGTATTGTATAAACATTTTGTTGCATATAAGTGCATTGTGTGAATGTGTCAATAGCACAAAATTGAAAGGAATTAGCTTATCTATAAACATGATCATTTAATTTATGAAGAAACATTAGTTTATGAACTTTGTGTTTTAAGAGTTTTTTAGATGAATATGTATGTTAATTAGAATATTGTAATAATATCAATTTATGACACTTGTTTAGATACACTTATAATTAAATTTATTTAAATTGGTATACATTATTAGTATCCTTTCATAGGAATGATTGACTAAGAAGAAGTGACGTAGGTAAAAATGCAAAAAAAAAAGAAAAGGCAGTAGAATGTGGTATAAATGTGTTAAATAAATTTCCTATTCCGCTGACTAATTAAACAATTGGGTTAAGAATAGAGCTAGTAACTAGTTGCGAGTTGTGATATAGTTGAGTAATCAGAGGAACTCAGAATGTTTGTCTTGACGTCAAAAGGCTATAATGACACTCCAACTAAACTTGATAAATATGATGTTGTAAATAAAAAAAGCCTATGAATCTTGTTAAATGTCAGAATAAATTTCATGAATGGGTATTTAATGGAGGCCTATCTTTTTAATTGGTATATAGAATGAGTGCATACTTATAAGTGCCATATATGTATGAGTAGGTGTTGATATTTTAGTTGATATATATATTTAAATCAAAGAATTTGAACATGAACGTAATAAGTTATCTTCTGGAACTTTTTAATTAATTGATGTTTATGGCTAAGTTATTTTCATAAGATTTGATGCCATTGTACCAATATTACATTGTTATATGATTTTTTGATTGTTTATTTTTTTGTTTTGTAGTTTTAGGTTTGCTTGGGTACAAGTAAAACCTTAAGTGTGGAAATGATGATAAACGATTAATTGATTACATTTATATACCCATATTTAGTGTGTTTTGCTTATTATTTAAGAGTTTTATGATTTTTTGGTACTTATTTCGGTTCATGTGTGTTTTTGGGTGATAATTGCCTTCACAGAGGAGAAAACTGAGGTAAAATTTAGGCAAAAATAGAAGAATTACATCAACTTTGGAGATACACAATAGTGTATAGGAACCGTGTAAGTCACTGTATATGTGTGGAGCTTTAAAGAAACTATTTATACTCATGTGAAGATATACGCCCATGTATGTTGACATATACAGACATATATATGCCTGTGTAAGCTTCTGCAACCGTATAAATGTCAGTGTTATGATCTAGAAGCCAATCATTAGATGATTGTATTCTAACAGTTATGCTCATGAATTGGATGGTTTATATCATTTTGTTCCATGAGTTTTTATTATTTATAGATTATTTGAGTTGAGGACTCAGATTGTAAAACTCTGTAATGAAAATAATGATTACTCTGAAATGTCACTAATCTTGGTAATTAACATGGAATATTAATTGACCACTAAAAGATTAGTGCGTGGATTAAATGATTATGATTTTCTACAAACCATTCGATAAGGAGTTATCAGTTTAATCACATAGATACATCATGGAGATTATGGTATTCGATATACCCTAAATGAAATATTATTATGATTATGTTTATGTCATTAATGTTTCATACATGTCTTGAATTCTATGGTATAAGATGTTCATTTTCTTACAAGAGAAATGTGTATATGTTGGCATTGTCCAATGCTAACGTAATAGGTAGCTATACAGATAATGCCACAGTATGCATAGCTTATGTAGAGGATAAATGTTCATCAAGAATACTTTTGTCCCTCATATATGATATAAGTGATAATGTCTATAGGCTCTTGATAAAGTAATATTGTATGCATGTAATATGACTAAGGAGTTAATCATATTTACGATTTACTTTGGAAATCAAGAAGGAATAAATTGGCAAGAATGATATATTCCAATCTTGCATTTATTCAAGATATTATGAGTTAAGAGAATTAACACTGGTAATTATTGCTTCAGGATCATGATTTATGTACGATACTTATCATCTATTTCATGAGTAATTATAATGTATTTTGCTAGATACCACTTAGGATGTATAGAATTAAAAGGGGCTTTAATTCTATTGTCAACATGACATAGATCCCAATAGGTCATGCTAGAAAAGATTTGATTAGAAAAAGGAAATTATTCTAGTATATCATATAGAGATATGAATATGGCGATAAAATTAATTATAAGTGTTATAATTATTTAGGACGTCATATGGTATTAGAATAAATGTTATTAGATAACAAATTTAATCCTAGATAAATTTGTTCGATATTTATGACATATCATATAAATTTATTGCTAAACAAAATCATGCATATAATTATATGGTATTATTATATGGCAATTGAGACAAATGTTTAAATTATTTTGAAACATGAGATAAATGGCAAAGTGGCTTTTTAAATGAGTATTCACATGGCCAACCTTGTAAGAACATGAGCTATCCATAAAATTAACATAAAGATGTCTTTAAAGCCTTATGACTAAGTTGCCCTTTTCACTTTCTTTTTGGCTTTATTTACACAAGGGATTTTTGGACAACTAAAAGGGCTTTTAATTAACCCTAATTTGTCCAAAAGTAAGAAGGATTTTCATACCTTTTGGTGGGGTTTTTCCAACTGCCATTTTTCATCTTCTTCTTCACACGGTTTCAACTTTTTTTCTTTTCTCTTTTGTCTTCCTCCAAGCTACCGATTTTTTTCATCCTTCTTACAAGACCTAAAAGGCTTTGCCATTTAGCTCATGTGTTAAGCATTCAATCACCCATCTTTTTGTTTATTTTGGGGATTTTTCTAAGATCAAAGATAAGCTATTGAAGTACCATCTAACATTGGGAAACGTTGGGCTTTTTAATCGATCTTTGGTGGGAACCTTAGAGTGCATCTTATTTGGTGCAAAGGAGGTGAAACCGTGAGCAAGGAGCTGAATTCGTGAGCTAGGAGGTGGAACCGTGAGATCTTCTATTTGGTTTGGAGATCAAGTTCAAGGTATAATGGTTTATATGCTTTGATTTGTGCTATATTGGTTTATGAATTGGTTACAAGACAAGATCTTTTGGGTTCTTGTTGGTTTTAAAAAAAAATTAACCACCTCAACCCTCACAAAACTGACAATAAATTCATAATTTAAAGGGCATTTTAGGATGCGTGATCACTTACATGATCATGTAAGTGATCGTGTATATTCTAGAAAACTCAATTTTTACTATGAAAGGATATTATAAAGGCTATAAAGAAAAGAGGTAGATTTTAGAGGCGATATAAACACCAAAAAAAGAAGAAAAACAGAAAAGGCTACACTTCACCAAAAAAGAAGATCAAAAGTAGAAAAAAAAAACTCCAACTTTCTAGATTTTCCAAATCAAGGCTTGAAGATGATTTCAGTCTCTTCTCTTCTTTTATTTCTTTGCCTTACATGCCAAATCTAAATAATTGTGTTCTGGACATGATTTTGGATTGCTAAATCTATATTAGGGTTTTATTCTTGAATTGTTTTATATAACTTTTACCTCATTGAATTCAATATATTACTGCTTTGTGATATTTGTTGTGCTTATACTTGATTTGAATTTACAGATTAAATCAAGATATGTTTGTTAAGTTGTGCAACAAGAGTTAGTACCTTAATAGAGTTATAAATATCAAGTTAATAAGCAATTGAAGAAAGATCTTAATTGTAAGTTAATTATATCTATGATTACTTTAAATCCAATTGAGTAGTTAGGAGTAATTTTGAGAAATTGAGAGATTGTAACTTAACTTTTATCTATTTCAATTGGGATTACTTGAATAGATCTCTAGAGAGGGTAATCAAAACCTTTGGATATATAGGATCAAGCATAGTTGAGTTCACAAGGTGAATGGAAGGTAAAACAAGGATAGAATAATCCCTAAGTTTCCATCATTAACTTAAATTTCATTGTTTTCTTTTTCTTTTTCAGTCATCAAGTTTTGTTAGTTTACTTTAATTTTCAATTAATTATATATTTTATTACCTTATACAAAGTGAAATTCAAATTTTCAGGTGACTATATTCAGTCCTCATGGGAGCGATATCAATTGTACTACAATATACAATCATATACTTATGATATAGTATAAAACTATCAAACAATATTTTTAAGCCCATATTGAGTGTGTTTTGTTTGTTATTTGAGAGTTTTACATTGTTTTGGTACTTATTTTGTTTTAAGTGAGTTTTCAAGTCTTAATTGTATTAATAGATCAAAAGGAGGAGAATTAGGGGGAAGTCGTAGTATAAAATGAAATAATTGGAGTTGCTTTGAAGGCACACGGCCATATGAGTAACATACACGATCGTTTAAAGAGACCATATAAGAGATTGTAAAATGTAAAACTTTGAAGATGTTGTTTTTTCCCATGTGGAGATACACGCTTATGTAAGTAATATACACAACTATGTCCCTTACTCGTGTAAGCTCCTGTGAACGTGTAGAGTCATAATTATGAATTATTTTTTAGATATATAATCTCTTACACAATTATGAAATCATAATTCTGCAATATAAAAGGCACTTAAGAAGAGGAGAAGAGTGAGAGGTAGTTAAAGTCGAAGTTAGAGACCAGAGTTAGAATAAAAAACAATTCTGAACCTAGGATGAGGAAAACACGAAGATTGATTCTAGAGATCCAACAGAAAGCATCCTTTCATCAAGTATTCAAAGGGATTTCATTAGAGAGAAGGGGGATATACATATCTATAGGTTCTTTTCTTTTTAATGCTTCCTCTAAACTTTTAATGTTTGCTTCATTTTCTATGTTTAGCAACTAACTTTTTTTAGTACCTAGGTAGGATGAATCCTAAGTTAGGATGGAAAATATGAATTGATCCTTTATTTAATGAAATTTGATTGATAGATTTATTGAGATTCAGTTATGTGTTTTTATTCTTGAATTAATATGTCCAACATATTAGTTCAATGTTTGATTTCATATGATTAGGATTGAGCAGTCCTTTTGTATGAATATATCTACCATAATTGGAAGGAGTTACATGTGAACCTACAGATAGATCGATATAAATACTCTGGATTAAGGTCAAACCTAATAGAGAAATTAACAAATTGATATAATTTAATCTTAGGAGTTTTAACTAGAAAGAAGTTTTGTTTAATCAACCAAGGATTAGTTATCAATAAACTTGAGAGAGATAGTAGAAGAAGATAGGAATTTCAATGGTCCAATTATCAATATTAAATTGCATGATAAAGGTTAATACTTAAGAGATCTTAGAGGGATCCATTTCCTAGGTAGTAGCTATTTGATATTATATTAATCTTTGCGTTGCATTTGTCTTATTTTGTTGAATTCTAGTTTAGTTTAGTTTTAAATTAAATCATCATCTTATTCAACTATTAGATAATAGGAAAGAGGTCAATACCAGTATTTGTGTCCTCATAGGATGGACTCATACTTGTTAGTGTTAACTGCAACTATGTCGTGCACTTCTAGTTTAAAATTATATCAATCAGTCACACAAAGAATAGTTGATAAGAGAAAAAGGTAGTTTAATGAATTTGGATTTGAACGTAAAATTTGAGAAATTTTAAGATTAAATATTAGATATTTAATAGATAAGGTTTAATAAGATATATTAGATCTTATTTGGATCTAATCAGTATTTAACTAGAGTAAATTCTAGTTAAAGTTTAATTGAAATTAAAACTTTATTTTAATTAAATTACTAAAAGGTATAAATGCTACTATAAATAGGCATAGGCTCTAAAGGAGCTAATACTTTTTAACTACCCTCTCTATACCACTTGTAGAGTTCTCTTAACTTAGTCGTATGGATATTGTTAAAGTTGGACATTTGTATAACTACAATAGTTATCATGAGTCAATTTCAGACATAATTTGATAAAAAAACAGTAAGAAAAATATCAAGACACTAAATAAGAGGATAGACATATATGCTAGTATAGTGGTTGTATTAGTGAATTTTAGAAATAGTTTAAGAGAGACCATAAGAAAATGATTATACTACATAATAACGAATGATTTTTGTATATGGTTATTATTTTTATGTATTAATCATACTATAGAATTTAAACTGATATTGTCTTTCGAGAAATCAAATGAAGAAGTTTTATGTTTAATGACGTAATTATTTAAAGAAATTCTTTATCTTATGCATATTTATTTAAGTAACTGATGTATATGATAAATTTTATATGATAATTGTAAACTACAAGTGAAATAATGATGTGATCATAATGATGAGATTTATATTGTATTTTTGTCTTATCTTTAAATTGTTCCTAATCATTATTTTTATTGAGATTGGACAATAATAGAGTGTACAAAGACTAGTATGCATTGTATTTTTTATAAAGGAAGCAGTCGATTTCATAGATTAAAGTATGGAGATACTTAAATAAATATCTGAGTACTTGTTAGATAATAAGTTCATTGAACTGGCCTAATATGAGAATTCCATTTAGAATATTATTTGTATGACTATGGAAATTTTCATTATAAAGATTATTTAAGTGATCCTTTAACTTAGGATTACGAAAGTATTTCATATAGGGATTGTTATGTTTTGATATTACTTATAACCTATTATTGTCAAAAGCAACATAATAGGTAGTCATTGGATATATATATATATGTAGGTTAGTGATTAATATAGATTCACTACCGAAAAGTAACTAGAAAGAATGTTCAATTTTCTCATTTAATATTGATTTGGAAAATCTTTGGCTGAAGTGGAATAATATTAGAAAATATTTTTGTCAAATGTCATTAATAGAATCGATTCCTAACGGCGGAGAAACCTAATTAGACTCAAATAAAATAGACATTAATTATATATTATATATTTAATCAGAATATTATGATATAAAAAGATTGAATTACATTTAAAAAAATCATGTATGGGAAGTTAGTCAAAACTACTTTGATATTCATAATATTTGAGTGATCATGACACATTATCAACGTCAATCTTAATTCATGGATAAAAATTATATAATTAAAAATTAAAAAAATTTAATTTATCTAGTCATAAATATGATTTTGGAATATCCATTACTAATATATTTAGGAACCTAATGGGTCACACAAAAAGAACAGTTAAAGAGACAAAAAGGTAATTTAATCAAGTTTGACTTGTTTATAATATTTGAGAAAATTTATGATTAAATATGAAATATTTAATAAATAATAAAATTAATTAGTATTTAAATCAATTTTATTTAACTAGATTTAATTAAAATTAAAATTTTATTTTTGTTAAATGACAAAAAGGTTCAAACCTTATTATAAATAGGCTTAAGTTCTAAAAGATTTAGCACTTCTTACCAACCCTCTTTACCCTAATTATAGAGTTCTCTCATATCGTTCATGTCTAATAGAATTTGGATACGTGTGCGAATATGATAACTACAACGGGCCAATTTTATAAATAATTCGAAGAAAATGATCAAGGTATATAATAAAAGATTGAACATGTGTCTGGTTGTAGAGATTGTGATGACCCAATTTCATTAACAGTTTAAGGGAAACGAAAAAAAAAACAAGAACAAGTTATATAAGAAGGTACTATTTATATTTATGTTTATTATGTTTGCCCAGAAATTATATTACAAAATTTAAAATGATCTTTACTTTTGAGAAATCAAATAAAAAAGTTACATTCTTGAATCTTGTCTCATTTTCCAACATAATCATCTCTATTTCATTCATTTGACAAATTTTTTGCTAATTTTTAGAACTAATTAATGTTATTTGCAATGAATTGGAATAGCTAAGAAAACTAAATTTCTATTGATCGATAAGTATTAAAATTATTTTTATGTACCGAGAAATGTTTTTACAATGTTTGATTCTAAATAGTAAATACTATTCTAAAATTATCTGATTAAGACTAAAGTGCCAATTCAACATTCTCAATTATTTTATCAAGATAATTCAGAAATGGATTAAATAATGACATGTGACCTTGGCATAGTTAAGAACTAAGATTTGTTCTTTCTCCCATAGGTCATATTAAATTATAAATACTAACTTGATAAGTTAGAATGTTACCTATGCATGCCGACATTATTTTACTTTTATTTAATGATCATAATTTAACTGATTCCAATTTAAATTTTAACAAATGAAATAAGAAGTATAATTTAGTTATTATCATAAGTATAATTTAGTTATTATCATATACTATGTAAATATATATTAGCGATACATTATCTTGGTTATTAAAGATTAAGAATCTGAAGTTAAATTCAACACTAGAAAATCTCTTGAAAACATTAAGACTATGCGCTTGATATCCTTACTTATTACTTTTTTTTTTCAAAATGACAAAAGAAATAAAGAAAGAGAAGTTCTGATGTGGTTATCAAACATAAATATCTATGCGGTTGCTACGAAGAATGCGGTATTTGTGTGGACAAAGTACTCACACGGATGCTATTACTTTTCCCAATTCACCATTTTGGTGGGGATGCGATGCCATGTTTGTTGTGCATTAAATAGCTGCCCTTGCTTATGTCGCAATACGATATACGTTACCGACACAAGCTTGGTGACCTATTCCTTACTATAATGAGGTCACCTTGAAAGAGTAATATCCATCATGAAACCCCACAATCCCTTGATGAAATTGCAATATGTACAGTCTCATTCTTTTGTTTTTCCTCGTTATCAGAGGTTTTCTCAAATATTGTTTAGTTTCTCTTCAAACAGTTTTGAGGAAGTATGCAAGTTTATCAGTGCATTTATGTTCTCATTCTTTCATCAGCATTTAATGTAATATATTTTCCTGATTTTATTGTACCCTTTATTACGGCAGATGTCGTGACGTTGTGGAACATTCAAACGAATCATGCACTGCTGACAACCAGAAAGGTAAGGTCGAGTGTCGAGAAGGAAGAATAAGAAGCTTAAAGCTGGTATAGTTAATAGAAAACCTAGTGGAGATGTGGTCGCTGGAAAAATATGTTGTAGATTGCAGGTTAATTTAGTGAATGGAAGGGTGGTTGAAGACGTTGGCAGGCAAGAAACAGGCATTAAGCTCTCGCAGTGGAGAAAGGCAAGGCATTGACCGAGAACCAAATTCATCACTCAAGATTTGACGAGTAATTAGATTTAAATGTTGAAGCTGCTGCTTCACCTAGTGAAGTAGATGGACTTCACTAGAATCACTTCAAGGAGTAAACGATCATGCACTTGCTTCTAAGTTGCAATTAAAATGGTTACTTAATTATTGAACTCTTGTTTTTCTTTTGTCATTTCTTAAATCAGTGAATAACAAAGGCAAAAAGAAGCATTGGGTTTTTCGAACAAGGGTCTTTTTCAGTTTTGTCCCTATTGTTCTTAAATTTTCAATTTTATCCCTACACATGAAAATAATTTTAGATTGACCCAAAAATATTCTTTTCTCATTTTTCAGTGATCATTCCTTAGGTCTGCTAGGATATGTCGCTAAATTTTATAAAATGGATTTTTCCGTATTTGAAAGAAACTTTGTAACGAAGATTAAGGATTAAAACTTTGGATAAGTTGTTCCATTTTCTAGTATGATAACTTAATTAAACATCTTTTAGAATACAATGTAATACGATCCTACATTAATCCAGCACAAACTTTAGTTGATAAGGAATGATAACTTTCTTCTTATCAATTGGTATTGTTTAGGTAACTAATATTCTAAGCTATTTTATGCCTGTTCCTGATTTTTTTATTCTCTATTATGTCTAATTTTCATCATAAGTTGAGATCATGATTTTATCCGACCTTGTGTTAACTTATTTCTAATTCTCATCCTAAATTATTATTAAAATTATAAATATTAGTAATCATTGTTGTAAATATAGTGAATTAATAGAAATAATCATCCTTGTACCTTATCTTAATACGTTATTTGATTCATCAAAATAAAATGAGCAACTTTCGTGATTAATTTGTTATCACCTCCAATATTTTCATTTATATTTCTACTCACCGTTCTTTCTTAGTTGAATTTGTTATAGAAGAATATTCTGATGCCCATCAAAATAATTTTATAACAAAACCTACATACAGTTCAGCTAATCAGAGACATTCTTGAAGCTTCCTTAATGACATGGACAAATAGTGTCTAGCCTATACTATGACTTCTGTTATACTTCAAGAGGTCTAATACTACCTCATGATGCATAAAAACTCTCCTAGAA
Organism: Erythroxylum longipes; assembly: GCA_027563885.1. Lineage (NCBI taxonomy): Eukaryota > Viridiplantae > Streptophyta > Magnoliopsida > Malpighiales > Erythroxylaceae > Erythroxylum > Erythroxylum longipes. The sequence goes on along the minus strand of JAOQMS010102961.1, from coordinate 2,990 downwards.
CAAAAGCTTGCTCTCTCTCACCTCTCCAACCCCATTGCATCAGCTAACATTGCCAACTTCAATCAAGACTATTGCTCTCCACCAGGTGGACGCCAAACCCACTGAGGCTCAAGGGGTGGTCGTGGTCGAGGGGGTAGAACTAACAGACTATACTATCAAATTTGTCACAAACTAGGGCATGATGCATTCAAATGCTACAAACCTTTTGACATTTCTTGGTAACATACCAGATCCACTCAAACCCCTCAATCCCAATCGTAGACTCTTACCACCACCAACATGCCTATCTTGCACATCAACCTTCCCTTACTGCTCAACCTGATCCAGCTATAGACCCTACATGGTTTGTGGACAGTGATGCAACTAATCATATCACAGCCGATCTTGACAATTTATCTCTCAACAGTCCTTACAATGGGTCCGTCACTCTTGGGCAATGGTAATCATCTTCCTATCACTCACACCGGTTCCTCTTCACTTACCTTCAATCACACTACACCTCTTTCACTATCCAACATTTTGCGGGTTCCCAGCATTTCCAAAAATCTACTCAGCATCTCTCAACTAACAAAAGATAATGGTATTACTGTTGAGTTTACTAACTCTTCTTGTGCGTTTAAGGACAAAGTTACAGGGAAGATTCTTCTTTAGGGACGGCTTAAGTATGGTCTGTACAGCCTCCAATCCACTCCTCCACAAACTCCATCTACATCAACTCACATACATACTCAAAGATCTCACCTTCCCCCCACCACTGTAGCTTTTCTCACTCAAAAAATATAAATGTATGGCATGCCTAACTAGGACATCCCAATTCTTTTGTAATATGTCATGTTATGAAATTAATGAAATACAATTTCAATCCTACTACTCTTCGTTTCTGTGAGGCTTGTAAAATGGGTAAACACCACCAATTACCCTTCCAAACCCATGACATTACAACTACACAACCATTACAAATCATACACCCTGACCTATAGGGCCCCAGTCCCATTCCTTCACCTACTGGGCACCGATACTATATCATTTTCGTAGACTCATACACCATATTCACTTAGATTTATCCCCTCAAACTCAAATCTGAAACTTTACCTGTTTTCATTCAGTTCCAAAATCTAGTTGAAAATTAGCTAATCTCAAAATAAAGGCAGTTCAGAGTGATATGGGTGGTGAATTCAAATCTCTTTTACCCTTTCTTGCCTCCCACGACATTCAATCTCGCTTTAGATGCCCTCATACCCTCCAGCAAAATGGCGTTCCTGAAAGAAAGCATTGCCAGATAACTAAAACAGGTCTCACCTTACTTTCTCATGCTCACATTCCTCTCAAATATTGGCTTGAAGCCTTCACTACAGCTACCTATCTCATCAATACCCTCCCAAACCTACCCTTACTCGCCAAAGTCCATTTCAGAAACCCTATCACAACCCCCTAAATATGACCATCTCAAAATCTTTGGTTGTTCTTGTTTCCCTTATTTATGCTACTATAACAAACACAAAATGGATTTTCACACTACCAAATGCATCTTTCTTGGTTACAGTTTCTTTCATAAGGGATATAAATGTCTTCATCCTAATGGAACCATTTACATCTCTAGACATGTTCATTTCAATAAATCTGAGTTCTCCTGTCCACAACTCTTTCCCTCTTCTTCACAACCTACCATCACCACACCGAGTCTTCCTCTGTCCACTTTAACAGACATAATACAATTTCAACACTCCCAACAGACCACTCAACGGCCTTCCCCTACAGCAGACTCCTCCCCTCGACAGAGTCCTCTACACACAACAGGACAGGTAACTCCTTCTACCCTACCATCCTCTCCCTCAATTCCTCACCTCACAAATACACATCCAATGATCACTAGATCCAAATCTTTTATCTTCAAACCTAAACTATACACCACCTCTCTATCACCTAAACCTCCCACACTACCAAAATCACCTATCACTACTCTCCAGAAACCTATATGGAAAAATGTTATGTAAGAAGAATTCAATGCACTCAAACAAAATAAGACTTGGCACCTTGTTCCCTACCACCCCTCTATGAAGTTATTAGGCACAAAACGGATCTTTCGGATCAAACACGGTGCTGATGGATCCATCTCCAAACACAAATACATTTTATGGTGAAGGGATTCAATCAAACACCTGGTCTTGACTTCACAGACACATACAATCCAATGGTCAAGTCCTTTACAATTCGTGTGATCCTATCTTTAGCAGTCTCTAAAGGGTACAAATTGACATCAACAACGCCTTTCTCAATGGCTCTATCATTAAATCTATTTACATCAATCAACCCTAAGGCTTTGAAGAACCAAATTTCAGAACCCATGTCTACAAACTTGATAAAGCCATATATAGACTCAAGCAAGCTCTCAGAGCTTGGTACACCACTTTACGATCTGCTCTACTTAATTAGGATTCACTAAATCTATATGTGACTCTTCTCAATTTTACAGACATGACACACGTTCGGTTCTCTTAATATTGATCTATCTAAATAATATCCTAATCACAAGCAGTTCATCAACACAAATTCACAACATCATCCAAAAGCTTCATCATCAATTTGCTCTAAAAATCCTAGGAAGCATTAATCATTTTCTAGGGTTCAAAGCATACCGAGACTCTACTAGTTTGTATTTGTCTCAGCATCAGTACGCTTTCAATCTTCTTGACAGAGCCAACATGGCCAACTGCAAACCCTGTGCCACTCATTTAGCTCTTGGCACCAAACTCTCGGCTACTGATGGCAAATCCTTTTCTGATCCTACCCTCCATCGCAGCATCATCTGTCGGCCCCATGACAGATTTTTCATTAACTTAAGCATGAAAATCCGAAGCTTCTTGGCAAGAGAAGAAAATGAGGGCATTTTCGGTATATGGCATAAATGACAACGGTAAAGTGGACTTTTGGGACAGGTATGGTGAACATGTCCTTATGGCAGAAGGCAGCGTGAATGAAGAAGCAAAAGA
>JAOQMS010102941.1:0-18210 GCA_027563885.1 Erythroxylum longipes | reverse complement strand
GGCAGTTGCTAGCTTGTTCATTAGGTTAAAAAGAGGCAATGGATGACTTGTGAATGGGAAGGCTAAAACTGCGACATTTTCCTGTCTTGAACTTTTCATCTCCGACATCATTCAGGTCTTTTGAGATCAGTACGGAATCGGGATCCAACGCAGAGAGAGTTCTGTTGCTTCCACTTAGATGACTCTGAACACTGAAGATATCTTAAAAAAGAACAGGTTCTTACAATTCTATATGTAAAATGAATCATCTTTATGGCGGGACCCCTCTCAATGGGGCAGGACGACCACTATGACCAGCTAAATTCTTTTTTGCCTTGCATCTACCAACGTACCTTGAAGAAGAAAATGAGGTGTGAAAAACTGTAGCAGCGTAGTTTTGCAAATTGTCCGATTTTGCGTATTCCTCTTTGATACAAATAAAAGTAAAATTAATTAAAAGTAAAATAACAAATGATATTAAAAATTTGGTAACGTAATTCGACACTCTTTGTCTACGTCTGTGAGGCTCTCACTCAGATTAATTCTTTCACCGAATACAATAGATTTACCCAAGGCTTTACTGAGCTAACACCACTCAACTCTTGACACTATCTCTCAATCTTACTTTCTGTGAAAGCTTTTCACATCCAATAACACGACCAACTCATATTAATCTTGTCAAAAAATTTTTCTAAACAACTTAATGAACGACAATTAATAAAAAATAACTTAAGTGATTAATCAACTAATAAAAAAGCAATAATACATTTGAGATAAAAAAAAAAAGAACAACTTTTTGAAAATTCCAATTCTACTAAATAAATCTGAAAATTATCACAGTAAATTATATATGACTGATTTTTGCAAACTCTAACGGCAACTCGCGGAAACTTTTGCAGAAATCACATACGACACTCTCTTGTAGAGCCACACATGCATACGCAAAAAGAAAGACCCGTCGCACTATGTGCTACTTCAGCGTTTTCATGTCAAAACAAGAAGCCAACAAAATCATGAACCAAAGCAGCACTCACGCACACACACCAAGTCACTCACGCTTCTCCCGTAGACGTGCCGTAGGTGTTTTTCATGAAAGCTTCACTTATCTCACGCTATTCCCATAAAATGCCACAAATCACCTGATTCACCTTTTTGTCAAAATAGAGACATCCACCACTCACTCACGTAATCTTCACATTCAAACCTTAAGATCACACCAACATGTCTTCCACTGAGAACTCTTTAATTCAGCAGTAAAAACAAATCAAGACATAGAAATCTTCACACCACGCATAACTGAAAAATAGCAGTACACCTCCAAGAAAACAACAGCCGTAGGGTAGGTTTTTCACGCTCAACTCCAATCACAGCCCATCAAATTAATTCGCCAACATCTTAATTCACCAACATCTTATGCCTTTTTCCCTTCTAAGATAGATTCAGCTGCTTGACTTTTATTCACCCACTGTACTAAACACACATATTGCACACACGTACACATGAACAATGATCCCTCCAATAATGTGTTATTCCAACATTCAATACCAAAATAAAAACCAACAACAAGACAAGCACGCACCAAGGCACTCACGCATCCCTCTGCACACACAATAGCTCTAGGTCAATTTTCACACTTTTAAAGCAACATCTTCGTATCTTTTTTTTTTTTTTTTTGGCAGAAATTTACTTAATTTCCAATGAAATTTACGGTAATGCCCTACAACCCATATGGCCATAATCAACCAAACCTCTTGTTAAGATACACATCAATTAGAGATAGAACTCTATCACAACTAGAAGATTATCCCCAATAATTTTTTGAATTTAAGTCAAACAAAAATACATGATTAGTTATCATCATCCAATTAATATCTTAGGTCCAATTAATAATAAATATGCCAAAACAAAATAAGAAGATATATACCATTTATCTAACAAGGTGGATTTTTTTGGATTCATAACTATAATATGTGTTTATCTTCAAAATAATATATTGCATGGAAGAGAGGAGGCTTTCGTGGCAATTAAGGAATTCAGGAAATGTCTGGTCCTACTTCCTAGCTTTTGGTCCGTGGTCTAACAATCGTTTTGCAAGCAACCCTTTACTTTTAATTATAAAAAGTTAATGATCCGTAAAATAATCTAATAATGTTTAAATCAATTTTGTATGTGTAGTTGGTCCCTCTAATTGATCAGTAGATAGAGATAGTCCAACACCTTTGGCATCTGAGATACATAAATCGTTTTAGAATTGAAAAGTGATTAAAAATACTGAATTAACTTGTACTCGAGAACAAATTCACATTTTACGTTCTCCTTGTCGTAGTCTAGAATTTAATTTGCCAGCTTCTTCATGTACTGCGAGCCAACGTACGTCTTCTTTGGATTGCAGCCAAGACACTTTTTTACAAACCTTGTCTTGTTGTTTCGAAGAGACTACAAACGACAGTGATGAATTTCTCCTAATAACGTATACTTGCTCCCTTACCACATGATACTTGGCATCAACCTTTACGTCCGTCCATCACTTTCGCTGTTTTTCTTGGAGAGCCTTAATGTAAAGCCCATTTATATAATACAAGCAGCCCAGCCCATAAAAACCTTTAAACTTGTATAAATAACCAGAATTTGATAATTGGATTATCTCATACGAAACCATCGTCTTCTTCACTTTTCTCTCTACTTCCTAGCTGGTAAGTTTGTCTAAAGACACACTCTTTTATATGTATATAACTCTTTCCTTATAGGTTTTCTCATTTTGTTTGTGTTGTAGAAAATTTTGAGTGAATTGTAGAGATTGACAACCTTAAAGTTCCTCACACTTAGGTAAATTCTAGTAGCCATATTATGTCTTTTTTCAATGTGATTTTGATCATCCTACACTCGATTATAGTTGGTTTGCATGTTGTGGTTGATTAAGACAATAATTGAAGTTACATGAAAAAATAAAAATGAAGAAAATGGGGCTGGAAAATAATAAAAGAAGAGGAGATGTAAGAAGCGGAAAGAGTGAAGATGATGACATTATTTTGAAAATTTAAGTTGCATGTAAGGGCAGAATAGGGAATGGAAAAAAGTGAAGGGTAAATTTGGAATTTAGTTGCAAGAAGGACATTTTTGGTATTAATTAAAATAGATGAGGGTTAAATGGGACCTTTAATTACTTAGGGTATTTTATTAATTATAGGGGTTAGGTTAGTAAGGATATTATTTTTATAATTAAGAATAAATTAGAAGAGAGAATAATGTTGGATTATTAAGTGTAATTGGGTTAGAAATTTCTCGTAAATTAGTCTAATAGAATTTTGTAAATTTTAGGTTTGAAGGTCCGATTAAAGAATAATTTGGACTGTCAATTAGATGAGTCTGAAATTGAGGTAAGGATAACCTTGGACTTTACTCTTAAAATAGAGTATTGTTTTGTTGTTAATAAATTATTTTTATAGTGATTTATATTTTGAATTAGTCATTAATTTAATTAATGATTAATAGTTACATACATGAATTATTTTTATTTTATCTATTAAATAATTAATATAGTATAAGGTGTTTCATTGTTATACTTTATTACGTTTTATATGGTGTATTGCTTGTAAGTTAACAGGAAATGTGTTAATTAAATAGAGACTGTTGGTTAATAAGTTGTGAAAATTTGGTGAAAATCGAGAATTAGTAGCTTCCCTATGATAGGCTACATTCGATTGTCTTATAAGGTTAAGTTATGTCGATATGAGCGAATGGTGGCTATATATTTGTCCGTGGAGCAGATACCAGAACATCCTAAATCCTGGGGGTGTCCTTTGCCAATGACTAAGTACCGGAGTGGTATCTGGATATCCTGAGTTTCGGAAATATCCTATGTCGATGGCTAGGTACTGAAGTAGTACCGGGTGTACAAAGAGAGATTAAGAAAATGAGGTACCATATGCCAATATTTATACATTTAATTACATTTCCACTTGATGAGAGTTTATGATAAGTTGAGATGAGCTGACAGACCATTGGATGTAAGTACACTAGGTTAAGCTGAGCCCAAGCAATTCAGTTAAATATTGGAATAAAGTAAAAATGACAATTATAATTAATATTTGTGTTAATCATAATTTGGCAAAAATTTTGAGATGTTTGTTAACTGTTGGGATTAGACTGAGTATTGTTATGTATATACGTATATAATGTATTATTGAATCGGTTGACTAAGTCTTATAATTATTTATGGAGTTACTTGATTTTAAGGGTATAGTCAGTTATCCTTATTAAATAAGCAACTCACCTCTTGCCACCATTTCTTTTAAAAGATCGAGTAATTGCCGATAATCCTCAGTGCGCGTGATAGATAAAGTGAAGAATAGGTGGGGCCAGCAGTTTAATTGTGTAAAGTTTTTGGCTATATATGTTTTTAATGTGACCGCTTATTAGACGGTGAATGAAGAGGAATGTTGACGGCTAACACAAAAACGAAGTAACATAAAAATGAAGAGAAGTTTGTTTTTGTGTTAATAACCTAGTAAAAAATGTCTTTTTTTCTATTAAACAAAACAACGTTGTCTTGAATTATGCAAGGAATAAATTTACCATTTGGCGTCAACGTCCATAACCTTCACAAAATGGTAATGGCATGAAGATAACATTATATTAATTACCATATATAATTATATGTATTGTGATGTAATTAATTAAAAGATAATTACAATGATGTAAACAATGGAATTCAATAAATTTTGGTTATTTAAAAAATTTATATGACAGACAATACAAAATTAATTTGTATTACATAAATAAATATTGGTTATTAATGTCTTTTAAAATATATTGTTTCACAATTTTATGTGGTGTGACAAAATTATAATTACTATATATAAATTGGGTAATATTTTGTTAAAAATTTATATTACAAAGGGAAAATTTTATAAATATATAATTCAAAATAAATTAATTTTCTTATTAATATCTTTTAAAATATATGAGTTGGCGTCACAAAAGCCTGTTTACTATATATAAATTGTAAACTTTTTTATATTATTGATATAATAGAGGAAAATAGAAAATGTACAAAAACTATAGATTTGGCGACTATTTTAAACAATCGTGGCCAAATCTTATGTATAGCAACTTTTTAACAATGTTGTCGCAAAAAATTACAGTTACGAACGAATTTAAGAAAGAGTCGCAAAAAAATTAATTCTGTAACGACATGTGGCGACGTTTGTAAGAATCGTCGCCAAATGTATCGAACATTTTTTAAAAATTAAACGACGTCGTTTGTGTTTGTCAGTCGACTCCTTCCCACTCTTTTCCCTCTCCTGCTTGTTTGTTTTGTTTTTTGTTCTCTCCCAATTATTGACGACCTTCCATCTTCTTTGGACAACTTTCTTTTTCGTGGTGTGGTTCTGTCTTCTCTCCTTCGTGTTGGTACGTCGTGAGGGTTTAAATTTGATTTTATTTTGTGCTTGGTTGGACGACTGACAGGTGCGTCATAATGCTAGTCAAAATAAAATGACTAGATTACTACTGTAGCAGTGGTGAGTCTAGGTCGAGTGCTTGGTTAGCTTATGAAATGAAATTAATTGATGTTTAGGTAAATGAGGGGTTTGGATTTAATAAGAAAATAAAATAAAATAAACCTAATGAAAACAAATTAAAGAAAACATGCAAAAAATGATAAAATTGGGGACTTTGGTAGGGATTCAATTTTTTGGTTCAATCTTGGCCTACACCCTAATTAAGCATAATTTATTGATTTGTTGTTCTTTTATCTCTTTTAGCAATTATCGGTCATAGATTCACAACAAGCTCTGCTAATCCCGATTTTTCCTTAGATCCTAGTTAATTATAAAGCGCTCCTTAATTAGGGAACCCTAGAATAAGCTCTCTAAGTTTATCTTGACAACCGCCTTACGAATTAGAAAAATAGACCAATCTAGGTAATAATCACACAAGCTCGAATTATTTAACTTATATTATGTTATCTCTGATGATTCGGAACCATTAATTGCTGCACATGAATCGGGAATGCAACGATTACGTATTGCATTCGATTCTAGTAATGGGTTTTCATGAAAAACGATTCAATAGATTATTAAAATTATCATCATTCAAATACCCAATCAATCCATACAAGATAACATAATCAATTTCTAATGAGAGAAAGAAACAACAAAACAATAAAAAAATGCTTAACCTAAGTCTTCAGCGTCAATGTTGCCTCCAAACCAGCGTCGAAAACTTAGCCTTCCATGGGTCTCCCAAGAAAAAGTTTCAGCCCCCACAAACATTTCCCCAGCCAAAGACCACCCTTTTGTCTCGCTACTGCCGCTACTGTTCTATTCTGGCTAACCTCTCCTCACTTTTTTATTAATGTGACAAATAAACTTCATGGTCCATCTCCACTATTCACATCTCTTTTTTTTTTCCTTCTATCGCCAGCTCTTTATTCTCCCCTTCTTTAAAACCCTACGCTAGCATGAACGATAACGTTTGCGTTCTTTATAACCTTTTTGTAGTGTTCAACACTAGCTTTCACATTCAACGCTAGCTTCCTTCTGCTTTGGGTTGTGCTGTTGTCGCTTTTTCTTTGTTTTAATCCACCTGTATGCATGTCATTTTGTCCTTCAACTCCCAGCTGCTACATGCATTTTGCTCTCTTGTTATTTCTTCATTTTTCTAGCAAACAATTTTAATTCTTCTTCTTCGTATTTTGATTTTTTTTCTTCTTTTCATCTTTTAGTTTTCTTCTTCTTACTCCATAAAGACAAGTGAAAATTAATCTTTGAAAAATGGCTCAAATATAGTGCTTTCGACTCATTTTAATTTCTTTGCTTCCAAATTGTACCTAAAATCATATATGAATTAAAGTGAGTATTTTAAGCATTTTCGTATCATTAATCGCTAAGTGTAAGTGATTAAATATATCAACAATTAAATACATATCAATTTCCCCCATACTTAGCTTTTGGCCGTCCTCGGGCAAGAAATCCAAATTAAGCTTAAAGACCCGAAACATTTACTCAATTCCCATATTCTCCAAGACTATATAATCATAATCAAAGATGAATGATTTTCAAAAATCATAGCAAGAATTCAACACTCAATGCCTCTACTCATGATCAATCAACAAGCATCATCTTCAAGAACTAAGCAATCTAATGGTAGACTCGGAAAATGTGTTTAAGTAAAATATATCTATACGTACACTTAACACCATTCATGATCATAAATACGTAAACTCAACGTCATTTATAATCTTACAATCTATAACTTTGCATATCATTTCATTTCTCCACCACTATAATTCACATACAAAATCATGAATCAAAGGACTTTTCAAAGTTGTAATGTGGGCTAAGGTAAGGTGAGATATATTTGGGTTAAGTAGCATTAGAGTCATCAAAGCTAGTGAAACAAATGAAACACTCAATTATACCATCAAGTTTAAAAACCCAACATTCACTCACAATTGTGTACATCAACTATGATGAATGCAAAAACAAGTTTCACAACTCAAACTCGATCTCTCTCACACAAACCACATTAAGCACAACCAAACCGAAGGGATCACTCATATAATTTATGCCAACAATACATTGAAACCATAATAAGTGAACCTTTCAAGACAACATCTAACTCATATTCAATATACTCAAATAACCCATTCATCATAACTTTAGGAGAATGCATTAATTATAAACAACTTTTCAACACATATGCACTTGCTCCTAGATACATTTATTTAAATATATAGTTTTTCCATTCTTTTTTTCTTTTCTTGTGCTTTTCTCTTTTCTTTCTTTCTCTTCCTTTCTTTTATTTTTTTAAACATTAAAAGAAACTACATTAACATGAGAAATTCAATTACAAAACATCCCAACATCATAGCAAACCCACACGTATGGACACCTTCACACTTAGAATTTTATACATCCACAAACTCAACAATCACAAATGCTCCACTAGCTTATGGCTTGGTTAGGACATTTGGGTAAATATAAATCATGTAATGTGGTTAGTACACAAAGAAAAAGTATAAAGCTCAAAGCGGTTTATCAAGGGAAAAATCATGCTAATAGGATAGGTTATTTGGCTAATGTAGTTTATGAAAAATAAAGAATGCCTAATCATATCTATGTTAATGCATGTGATAAAAATGTGGTCTCGAATAAAAATTCAATGCAACATCGGGATGTACATGTCATAAAGGTCACACATTATCAAAAGACAATGAGCTGATATGGATGTTTCATTCTAATAAGGCTCAAAATCTCACCGGCTTTATCTACCACTAGTTACTATTCTTTTAAAGATAATGCACATCAATCAATCACAAGAGCAAAAGTACATGCCAAAGTTGCTATGAAATTCTCTTGTCAATTCATTCCCTACTCATGATTAAACAATCCTAGAAGCAATAGAAAACGAGCAAATGTTTCTTTGTTTGTTTTTTGTTTCTTTCTCTCATTTTAATTGAAAACATAAAAACAAAAAAAACCAACAAAGAAACACACGTATAAAATAATAATAAATGTGAAAATTTAAAAGCAAAGAAATTTACTTCCCTTAGGTTGCCTCCCAATAAACTTCTTTGTTTAGGGTTGCTGGCTTGACTCCTTCTCCTTACGTGACAAAATTATGATCTTCTGATAGCATATGCAGTTCTTCAACGTGAGGTTCTTCCGGATAGGGTCTTGGTTGAATCGTTCTCATTTAACTCCTTCCCTATCCTTAGACTTCCAATCTCGACTGAGTCCATGCAATCAGGAAATATTTCGAACATGTCTTCACCTTTTTCTTCCTCGTTTAGTTCCTTCAATCTGCTATGTAAAGGTGAAGAGTTAGTTTCAAAAATAATCTTAGACTCAGTACTTACCTCCGAGCTAAATGATATGTCCTTTTCAGCTTCGAGCTCCTTCTCAACTTCTTCTTCCTCACAAGCAATACTTAAGTACTACACTCAAGATTCTCAACCTCCTCTTCACTCTGTAAAGTTTCCGTGCTAATATTTATCGGGTACTCCTCAGGTTGATATGGTTACATCTCTTTGCTTTGTGATGCTTGGTGGTTGATAGCTTCCATGAATTGATCCGCCTAGCTTGTCAAGTTCTGGATTCTAGAACTTGTTTCCTGTTGGAATTGCAAAGTGTTAGCAACATACACGTTAACTAATTCTTCCAAGGATGTATTTGAGTCTTGATAGGAAGCTTCAGGTCTGTACAAGAATTGTTGTGCTTCCTAAAAATTATCATGGAAGTAATTTGACTGATTATCCCATCAATAAAAAAAACTAAACACCGCACTCCCCAACAATAGTGCCAAAATTGGTAGCACATCATAACGCTAGTCAAAATAAAATACGTAGACTACTACTGTAACAGTGGTGAGTCTAGGTCGATCCCACTGGGAGTGTTCGGTTAGCTTATGAAATGAAATTAATTGATGTTTAGGTAATGGCGGTTTTGGATTTAATAAGAAAATAAAATAAAATAAACCTAATGAAAAAAAATTAAAGAAAACATGCCAAAAATGATAAAATTGGAGAATTCGGTAGGGATCCGGTTCTTTAGTTCGATCTCGGCCTACTCCCTAATTAAGCATAATCTATTGATTTGTTGTTCTTTTATCTCTCTTAGCAATTATCGGTCGTAGATTAACAACAAACTCTGTTAATCCTGATTTTTCCTTATATCATAGTTAATTACGAAGCGCTTATTAATTAACCCTAGCTATCTGAAAACTTAGAATAAGCTCTCTAAGTTTATCCAGACAATTGTCTTACGAATCAGAAAAATAGATCAATCTAGGTAATAATCACACAAGCTTGGATTATTTAACCTATGTTATGTTATCTCTAATAATTCGGAACCATTAGCTGCTACACATGAATCAAGAATACAACGATTACCTATTACATTCAATTCTAGTAATGGTTTTTCATGAAAAAGGATTCAATAGAGCATTAAAATTATCATCATTCAAATACCCAATCAATCCATACAAGATAACATAATCAATTTCTAATGAGAGAAAGAAACAACAAAACAACTAAAAAAAATGTTTAACCCGGGTCGTCAAGATCAATGCTGCCTCCAAACCAGTGTTGGATACTTAGCCTTCCATGCGTCTCCCAAAAAAAAGCTTCAGCCCTTACAAAAATTGCCCTAGTCGAAGACCACCTTTCTGTTTCACTATTACCGCTACTATTCTATTATGTCCAACCTCTCCTCACTGTGCTATTGATGTGACAAATAAACTTCTTGGTCCATCTCCACTATTCACATCTCCTTTTTTTTCTTCTTTTGCCACCAGCTCTCTATTCTCTCCTTCTTTAAAAGCCTACGCTAGCATGAACGACAATGTTTGCGTTCTTTACAACCCTTTTGCAGCATTCAATGCTAGCGTTTAACGCTAGCTTTCACGTTCGACGCTATCGTTTAACACTTAGCGTCTTTCTGCTCTGGGTTGTGCTACTATCGTTTTGTCTTTGTTTTAATCCACCTGCATGCATGTTGTTTTGCCCTCGAACTCCTAGCTTTTACATGCGTTTTGCTCTCTCATTATTTCTTCATTTTTCCAACAAGCACTTTTAATTCTTCTTCTTTGTATTTTGATTTTTTCTTCTTCTTGTCTTTTAATTTTCTTCTTCTTGTTCCATGAAGACAAGTGAAAATTAATCTTCAAAAAACGGCCCAAATGTAGTGCTTTCGACTCACTTTAATTTCGTTGCTTCCAAATTGTACCTAAAATCATATATATATTAAAGTGAGTATCTTAAGCTTTTTTGTATCATTAATCGCTAAGTGTAAATGATTAAATATATCAACAATTAAACACATATCAACGACCATGGGATGTTGGGTGTATTAAGGGTTAATATATTAAGTTTTATTCGTTGGTTTGGGTTGTCTGTGATTGGAAAACAAATTGAATGTGTTAATGATAGTGATGGAAAGAAAAGACGAGATTTTGGTTGTGATGTTGGGATGAATTTCTAATACATATAAGGTGTTTGATAAATTGACAGTTACATTGAGGAATAATTAATGGGAGTGTTATGTTATTGTAGGTGCTTCAGTTTGCTCATTTTGATCGTCTGATCACTTTGTTATTCCATTAACTTGATTTATGTCCATTTACATGGAATCTTTGATGAATTAACTTATTAATATCATTTATGAAGCACACTAAATGGTTAAGAAAAGTGAAAAGTTCATTTAAAAACAAAAATGTTGTAATCTTACAAACTATGTGACTTTTATTTTGTAGTAACAAATTTGATTGCTTTAATATGTTTATTATGCCGATGGATGAGTTTTTGTGTTAAAGACTGTCAATAATCGTCCAACATCGTCCTTTGTCTTTTTACTTTGTGGTTGTCTTCGGCCAGGTAAATTTTCTAACTAATTAATGTCTACCATATTTTTGTATTTAATAGTACAAGTATTTGTATTTAAGTTTTGTGTAAATGCAAAGGAGGTGTTGGTTTAGTGTAAGATACTTGTACTCTAATTAGTAGTGAGTTTTATTATCACGTAAAATTGATATGAATTTAATGCATAATAAACACGTAGAATGATATATACACTGAAAATCGGTGATGCAGCTCCGATGAGATTTATTGGTGAAAAATTCCACGAGCCTAGGAGCGCCAACAAGAAGACCCTTTCTTGATTCACTCGTGTAAACAACACCACGTACCTTAGTTTTTCTTTACTTTCGATCTTTGAGAACGAACTTTAATAAAAAAAAAACTCTAATTAGTAATAACTTTTATTGTCATTTAAAATTGAAAGAGGATTGTATTTAATAATTCGGTTACTAACTTTTTATTGTATAGCTACATGTATAAAAGTTAGATGTCTCATCAGAAATGGTCCACTGAATACGTAGAAGGATTTAAGAGTTTTATGCAATTTTTATACAACATCAAATAGGTGATGAATGTTGTATTCGTTGTTATTGCATCGATTGCTTAAATGTCAACTTTCAAAGCGAAGATGTGGTATATAATCACTTGCTAATCTGAGGCATAGATAAATTCTATACTCTATGGCTTTATCATGACAAATGTAAGAAGTTGTAGTAGAAGTTTTGGTACAAGTTATAATGATAATAACAATAATGATGTAGATGATTGTGATGCTAATGATGATGGTGATAATGGGATTGGTGAGATGTTAGATGATTATGAGAATTATATGGAGACTATGAATGAAATAAGTATGCCTAACATAATTAGTAGTATTATAGAAGATAATTTTGAGAAGTTTTTGAAAGTTGTTCAAGAAGAATTATATCCAGGGTGCTCAAATTTCTCACAACTATCTTTTGTTGTGAAGTTGCTACATTTGAAGGTCTATAATAAATGGAGTAACAAGTTTTTTGATATTTTAATCGACTAACTCAATGATGCATTACTTGTTGGAAATAAATTGCCCAAATCTTACTATGATGCAAAGAAATTGTTAAGGGACTTTATGATATATATCAATACATGCTTGTGAGTATGATTATGCTATATTTTGGAAGGACAATAAAGATCTTAAGGAGTGTCTGATTTGTGGTACATCAAGGTGGCAAGTGGATGATGGAAGAGAGAAAAAGATACCGAATAAAATCCTGCGGTACTTTCCTATTAAATCACGACTACAAAGACTTTTTATGGCAACAAAAATAGCCATAAATATGAGGTGGCATAAAAACAAACGCATTGATGATAACATTATGCGTCATCAAGCAGACTCAATGGCATGGAAAGAATTTGATATAAAGTTTCCATAGTTGGCACAGGATTGTCATAATGTTCTACTTAGATTGGCCTCAGATAGATTTAATCCTTTCGGTAATATGAATACTTCATATAGCATGTGGCCGGTAATTATAGTGTCATACAATTTACCTCAATGGAAGTGTATGAATGAGCCTTTTATATTATTATCTTTGCTTATTCCAAGACCTACTGCTTCTGGTAAGGATATCAATGTATACATGCAACCATTAATTGATGACTTAAACGATCTATAGGAAGTTGGATTACAAACTTTTGATGTTGTTCAAGGTGAAACATTTATAATGCATGTCTTTGTTTTGTGGACTATAAATGATTTTCCAACTTATGGGAATTTGTCTAGGTGGAGCACTAAAGGATATGTGGCTTGTCCTACGTTTAACCATCAAACTTATTCAATGAGGTTGCGAAGTAAAATATGTTATACGGGTCTATAACTTTGGGTCAATTGGGTGAGTTTTTAAAGCAATTATGTTGTAAACACTTAAAGTTAAAGAGCTTGACAAAATGGAAAAAGATATAGCTTTGATTCTATGTAAGCTTGAACTAGTATTCCCCCATCGTTTTTTAATGTTGTAATTCATTTGGCAATTCACTTACCATACGAAGCAAAATTATATGGACCGGTTCAATTTCGATGGATGTTCCCAATTGAAAGGTAATTCATATTAACTTTTAATTTTTTTTAAAGTTATTTGTTAGTAACAATTGCTAATATTTTATATTTTGTTCAAGTTTTTATGCTCTTTTATGTACATAATAAAGCTCGACCTAAAGGGTCTATTGCAGAGGTTTATATAGCAAATGAATGTTTGACATTTTATTCGATGTACTTAAATGACGTAGAGACAAGATTTAATAGACCATAACGTAACTTTGATTTTCATGAAGATGGTGGCTTATCAATTTTCTCCTAAAAAGCAAGGTCACTTGGTGTGGGTAAATATGTGGAGTTAACTAAAGACAAATTCAAAATCACCCATTGGTATATTTTGAACAATTGCGAGAAAGTCTATATATATATAAAGTATGTATATTACTTTTGATTCAAACAATCATATTAGAATTTTGTGATTAAATCTCATTTCCTTACCTCTATTTTCTTTTTTAAATAGAGAGCACAAAGAGTCCATTCGAAGCAAAGAGATTATTAATGTTGAAGAAAGCATAAGTTTAAGTTTGTATCATGGTTTAGAAATAGAGTAATTTACATATTGATAGGATATTATGAACTTATGACAATTTGTATGTCAAATTAACTTCTAATTTCATTTTTCCATACAGATGATACGGTTACATAATCGTAATGAGCAAGAGGCGACAACAGCGTTATATCGTTTGACACGTGGGCCTCATATTTATGGAAAAAAATATACAGGTTGCACTGTTAATGGGGTGAGATTTCACATACAAGATCGAGACAGTTGACTTAGAAGCCAAAGTTACAAGGTTGTTGTTGAGGGATGTCATAACGACGATTTTATTGACTTCTACGGTGTCATCTATAAAATAATAGAGTTGCACTACATCAAAGATAAGAAGGTTGTTCTATTTAAGTGCAAATGGTTTAATCTTACTAACATAAAAGTGAACGGGAATATTACTAGCATCAATGTTAGTAAGACATAGTATGATTATGACCATTTTGTCCTTGCAAGTTAAGTGAAGCAAGTTTTCTACCTCAACGATACTGTATTGGGAAGTAATTAGAAGGTTGTTCAAAAGTTTCAACACCAAAATCTGTTCGATTTTTATGAAAGGGATAATGGTTTAATGATTGAGGATGAAGATAAAGTATATGAAGAGATTGAATCGGAGTTGAATAATGAAGTCAGTCAAATAGAAGATACAGATATGTCATCATTCTATAGGAGAGATATTGATCCCAATTTAGTACAAGTGGATGAAGTACAAGTCAATCTTATCATAGAAAAAGATGAAGATTATATTAAAGATGAATTATATGACAATGATGATACTTTGGCCAAATATATTAGTGATAAAGAGTCTAATCATAATGTAATTAATGATGATGATTTACAAGATCTTTATTATTATGATTGAATGTAAATATATTGTTCATATTGTTTCAAATATATTGTTCGTGTTAGAGTTATATTAATGTGTATTATTGATATTTCATTTATATTAATGCTTATTGTTGATTTATTTTAATGCGAATGTTGTTGTTTAATTTATGTTTATACAGAATGTTCATGTTTGACTTAAGTTTTTACTTTAATGAATTTTGACTTATGTTATGCGGAATGTTAATGTTTTGATTTATATTAATGCACATTATTGATGTTTGACTTATGTTAACGCAAAATGTTGGTGTTTTAGTTATGTTAGAATTTTCATGTTTAAGTTATGTTTATGCACTTGGTAGAAACAAGGGAAAGAAGGTGACAACTATCGAAATTGGTCCTCCCTCACAACAACCAGATCACTCCAACCCTATCAAATAACAACTACTGACTTTATCAACCAATAAAGCTAGTCAACAACAACCTCTATCTACATCAACTAGTGCTGAGGGTTCTTCAGGTTTGTTAATCTTTACCACCTATAATTAGACTTCTGTTGAAATATATATTTACATTTTTAATGTGTTTTACTTTATCTTTTTTTGTTATCAGGTTTTAATACTGGTATCAAAAAAAGAGGTAGAGGTACCACTAAAGGTTCTAAGTTACAACGCATGAATGTTGCAATGAACAACAAGTTGTCTGTTTGTATTGATACCTCACAAGGTCGTCCTATTGACAAGATTCAATTGGCAAAATTGTCTAGTGAGTTAGGGGTCGTTGTGAGGACTGAATTACCTTACCTTCAACATGCAAAGCAGTTGAAACAAGACAACTTGATAGAGAATGCTTTGGATAAAGTTTCAGTAATTTTTCAATTTACTTAATTATATGCAATTTTATTTAATTATTTAAGTATTAATTTAACTTTTACTTGTTTTACAGATGAAACTCAATATTGTCGATATCGATAAGCCTGAAGTTTCAAGCTGTGTGGCCTCACTATTGAAACAAAGAGCCAAGGACCATCTTTATTGGCTGCATAAATTATGCAAATCTTTTCCTTCTAATAAGGAGGCAAGGAGATATATTCCTGAACGAATGTTTTAAGAAACTTGGAGTCAAATGTGTAATTCATTTACCAGTGTTAAGGTTTGTCTTCTTTCTCTTCACATTTGCTTCCATTAATATTGTTACAAAATTTAATGAATATTTCTTTTTTTAGGAAAAGTGTAAGAAAATCAAGGCTAATAGGGTAAAAATGAAAACGCATCACAATACTGGCTCTAAATCATTTGTTATCGTACAAACTAAATATGTAAGTTCTTTGGTTATATGTCATATAACATCAAATACAATATTATTTATTGTGTTTTTATTTTTTTCATAACATAGAGTGAGATGGAACTACATGGGCAAGAATGTGATAAGATCACATTCTACAAACTAACACACTACAAGAAAAGTGAAGGTTGGATGGATGAAGAAGCGCAGAATAATTATGCAAGTATAAAATTTTGTTTCATTTTTAAGTTTATTTATTTATGTTACTCACTGATTATATTAAACTTAAATATTAATTTTGTTTTGTAAAAAATATAATAAGATGCAGAAATTGTTGCAAAGATCATTGTCTGATGGAAATGAGTCGACTATAGATGGCATTTGCAACAATGTCCTTGATATAAGATCAGGCTACATTAAAGGTTTTGAGTTTGGCCCTAAGTTAATTGGTTCTTCCTTATCACAACCAGCATATATAACGACACTCCAAGAAGAGAACCAGTCGCGTAAGGCTAAATTACAACATAATGAAGAGAAGTTAGATTGTACTGAAGAAAAATTAGCACGTAATGAATAAAAATTAGAACGTACTGAACGACAGTTGACCAAGCTTCAATTGATGGTCAAAGTATGTCAGTAGTAGTGACAATGAGGAGGAGTCTTAGTTTGTACATAAATTTTTGTTAACTTTTGTAATTAACATTTTATTACATTTTATTTTTTATATAAAATCCTTGTATTTTTTAATTAGTTGTATTTTTATTTCCATTTACTTAATTATAATTCAAACAATGTTACCAACAATGATTCAAACAATGTTAATTATAATTCAAAAAATGTTACAGACTATAAGATGTCTTTAAAAGGTTATTAATTATTATAATTAAATAAAAAATTTTAAGTAAAGAATCAAAATTCGTCAGCAAAACTTTTTAGCTACAATTACAAAATCATCACCAAAACTTTTTAGCTACGTTTTAGAAAACGTCTCCAATAAACTTTAGCTACGTTCACAAAACATAGCTAAATATATTTTGCTATGAAAACCAAATCATCTCTAAAACTTATTACCTCCGCATACATTAACGAAGCTAATAACATTTAGCCACACAACAGCAACATCGCAATATATCATTCGCGACAATTTCTTTTATCCCCGATATACCTTTTTGCAATGGATTTCTAATCGGAGTAAAAAAATTTAGGTGACGATTTGACAAAAATGTTGCAAATAATATTTTCCGACCAAGCTTCTGAAACTATTTATGCTACGAATTATTATCGTTGTCCTTCAGCAATGAATAGTTGTGTCACCAAAATCGTAGTCTTTTGTAATAATATGATATTCATATTAAAAACTATGATATAAATATCAAATAGTTTTTGGTGGTGACACAAAATGAACTCATAATCTTCTTTTTTATATAGAATTCTCCTATTTGAGTTTAATGCATGTTTCATAAGGGTGGCATATAATTCTCCTATATTTTTAGAACCTATTTAATAGCTTCAACTCGATATTTCTATTAAAAATTATACCTAAAATACATAATAATACTCAACACTGACAACAAAATGAACTAACAAACTTTTTCACTTAAAATTTTCTTTTTATCTTAAGTGTTACCATTATAATTAAATAATCCTACAATTTCTAAATATTCAACATTAATTAAAAATATTAAAATATTCTTAAGAAGTTAGTATAAATATCATAAACTCAAAATTTTGAAATCTAAAAAAAGGTACCATACACGAAATGGTTTTAACTCCAATACTTCAAACTGTTATACACCTGCGATGTTTAGGCTTAGTTTGGGGAAGCGGTGGCGGTGGCGGTTGATAACCAGCTAAAATCAACCTGCTGAAATGATCAGTGCTTATTCTCAATAAGTACTTATGTGTTTGGAATTGTTATTTTGGTAACTGCTGAAACGTAAAAATATGTGTTTAGCAAGTACGGTTATAGTTGCTGACAAGAAATAAAATAACTAAAAAGTCCATTGATTTAATAAACTATTAATTGTTGTATAAATAATTAAAAAATATTATTACTCATATAAAGTTAAAATTATAAATGATAAAATATTAAATTAAAATAAGAAAATATAAATAAAATAAATTTAGTAAATAAAATATTTC
>JAOQMS010102921.1:0-18212 GCA_027563885.1 Erythroxylum longipes | reverse complement strand
GATCATTAATATTAAACTAATAATATTTATCAATTTCATAATATTAATCAAACTAATTATATTAATACTTATTATTATTAATAATTATTAATAATTAATGACAATATTGATAAATACAATAAATTTAATATTAATAAAATTAATAATAAGTAAAAGATTATTAATAATAATACATTAAGACTTAGAGAGTTAAATCAACCCGAACATTTACTGACGGACTTTATATTCTGTTGGTATTTAAATTTTCTAATTATTTCATCGCCTCTTGTTACCGCTATATTTTGCGACGGAAACAAAAATTCTGTCGGTAAAGTTAATTAAATGTATACCGACGGAACAAATTACGTCGGTATATAATAGGAGCTGAACCACTTTTACCGATGGTAAGTGTTCCGTCCGTAATTGTTCGAAGCTACTTAATTGTGGGAGTCATTCCTGCAATTATTGCCGACGGTGGTGGCTAACCCGTCGGTAAACTTATAATCAACTTTACTAACGGACAGCATTCTGTCGGTAAATAGGGTTCACTAATCCAAACATATCGACGGAAGAGTGTCCGTCGGTATATATCCGAAGTAATTAAAATGCAGGAAACATTCTTGCAATTTTTGCCGACGCCAAAGGTCGTGTCGTCGCTATATGTCGTTGAAGATTTTGCAAGAAATTCATTCCCTTCAGTATTGCCGACGGTAATATATTTCCGTCGCTATATATGAACAGTACAATACATTTACCGACGGTTTGTTGTTTTTTGTCGGCAAATAGCTACAGTTTTTTGTCCATCGGAAAATGTCCGTCGCTAATTCATGATTTTCTTGTAGTGAAAGAATAACTATTAAAGAAGTTGATTTATTTTATCTTAAATCATTGTAACTCTTCAATTTACAGAGCAGAAGTGATTGTATAAAACAGAATCATGTATATGAACTTAGAATCTTAAGGAATCTTATAAATCATACAAATTCATGTTCTTTGTTTTTTATGTAAACAATAATGTTAATAGAAATTTATCTTGATTTATGGATATTTATATCATTTTTCCATAATTTTTCCCTCTTCTTTTCTACTTTTTAGATTCCTTCAAAATAATACAATAAAATTTTTTTATTCTTTATCTTATTTTTCGTAGCCATTAGTTTTAAAGCAATATGGGAGGAATTTAAAATCCTTTCTTACTCTAATATCCTTAAAATAACCACTATATTCGATCTCCTTTCATTAGAATATGTCTAATAGGTTACATTAATAAGTTCACCATTTGAAAAGGTGGTGTTTAGGTCCCTTTGGTGAAGCTTTAGATTATAAAGAGCCACTAAAACCATAACAATCCTTAAAGAGTTCGTCTTTAAAATTAGAGAGAAGGTCTCTTTATGAAAATTCTATTCTTTTAAATGTAACCTATAGTAATAAGTCTGACTTGTATGCTTCGATGTTGCCTTTTAAGTCTCATTTGATCTTGAAGACCTATTTATAAATGATTTGCTTTAAACCTTCATCCAACTCAAATAGCCCCTAAATATTGTCTTCATCTATTAATTTTAATTCTTCTTTCATAGCATTGACTTTTTAGAATTTATACATTTGATCAATTATTTGAAAGAGACTTAATCCTCATTAATGCTTAAGTCTCATTCATGCTTAAGTGACTAAACTATATAGCTATTTCAAATAGTTGTCTTTTCCATAATATAAACCTTCATAATGTTAATTTTGTGGTGTTTCTACTACTTGCTTATTTGTGAGTTGCATATTGTTAGTTGATTTATTACCTACATGTTCATCTTATGGGTTTTGAATATTAATTTATTAACTTGACATGTTGTGTGATTGTAAGATAATAAGATGAACAATAATCTGAGGAAAAATACTAGGAGTAGGATATTCACCTCTTGTGGTTCCTTACTATTACAAAATTGACAATTCTCAATGAAATGACCATTATCAAACTCAATTATTATTGTATTATGGTTAGGATAGTGAAATTTGTACCCTTTTGACTTTAAGGGATAGCTGATGAAGTAACCAATAGCAATCCTAGCATTAAGTTTCTTTTTATGCGAATTATATACCCGTTATTTTTATTAGGCAACCCTAGATGTGAAGGTGTTGCAAACTGGATTTCCTTCTTATCTATAATTCATAAGGAGTCTTAAAAACCATCTTACTAGGAACTTTGTTAAGCAAATATACAATTTTTAATACATGCATCCACGTGGATAAAATTATAATATTATAACTTAACATATTCTTAAGCATGTTTATAAGAATATGATTTTACCTTTCATCAATAATATTTTATTGCAATGTATCATCTATTATATATTTTCCACATATGCCCTCATTTTAAGAATTTTTAATGGACCCAGATATTATTTACTTTCATCAAACTTACCTTAATATTCACCACCTTTATCAGACGCCATTACTTTTACTTTTTATTGAACTGCCTTTCTACCTTGTTAATGAATGTACTAAAACATAGTGTGTACCTTTCTTTTTAAACCATGGATTTTTTTTAGAAAATCTTTCTTAAAGTGAACTTCTAGAAGCAACATCTCTACTGCTTATGTATTTAACCCTTACTAACCTTCATTAAGGTTTTATTCTTCTGCTTGTCCTTCTTACTCAATTTATCTTTGCTACTACTAGCTCCATCTAAAATGTGAGGTGGATAGAGTGTTGCTTTATCTTCTTTAATTTCCCTTTCTTTTGAACCAATATGACCTTAAGTTTCATTTTTCCTTAAAGGTGTTAAAACTTTAGCTTTGCTGCTAGATTTTCCATGCCTGTCATGTGATCATAAATTAGTTGTGACTAGTCAAGCTTCTTATTCATCAGCTTACCCATCAAGTTCTCCACAATGGACTTATCAGTTATATCTAATTCAGAGTACTTCTTAATCTTCATCATAAATTCCCTTGCATTGTTCATCTTAGGCATTGATGGCTTAACACTTTTAATAATCGTCATTTGCATCTAGTTCGAGCTTAGTCTATTTAAAAACTTCCAAACCACATGAAAAGACTTGTCAGCTTTTGTACTAATATCATTAATGGTTGCGAGCCTTTTGTCTGAAACTATTTCTAGCATAAATCCATAACACCCAATTAAAATTGACTTTGCTTAGACCAATTCACAAATTTCAGTTTGTTGAACTTAATCAGTGCATTACCCAAAGCAAACAAATTGGTAGAAGCTACAAACATTACATAAGTTTACACATTAATGCTTTGAGTAACCTTAATAGATTCAAACAAATAATAAACTTTGATTATGTATTTAAGTTAAAATTTGGGTGATATTTGAATACAATTTTAACTAATAATGATGGTAACTTAAACATGCTTTAATAGATAATCAATCATACTCGATTCAACATATTTGTTATGTTTGAATATATAGTCACATTCATAAAGTATATTAATTTCTTTAATGTCATCAATCATAAGCAATGGTACACATTTGGATGACCTCCTTAGCATTATAAATAATGATCTTAATTATTCAGTTCAAACTTTTATATCATTTAATAGTATCACATAACCATGAACAATTGAAAATGATCTTAATTATTCAGTTCAACCTTTTATATCATTTAATTGTATCATATAACCATGAACAATTGAAAATGCACATTAAATGCCTAAATATTTGTTCAAACTAGACCACTTCATTGACTAATAAGTTTTCATGTAATATACATTTACTTGAGCAAGTTTTGTGCATGAAACCACAAACCAATTCCTTTGAGAGGTGAACCACAAGCCTCTAATGCGAACTTGGCATCTCCAATTGCTCATATTTTCATTATAATATGCCATAATTAACTAACCAAATTCATAAGATAATGTTTTATAAACACATAGTTATCTCACAAAAAAGGTTCATCGGTTAATGATATAATCTTGAAGTTGATGTTTTCTTTTTTGTAAGAATTAGTAAAAGTGGTAAGAAGTGTATGGTTTTATGGGGTTGCTTGAAAAAAAAGAGAATAAAATACCTAATCCTTTGAAAAATAGTGTTTATAATGGACTCCAGAATGTGAGACTAACACTTATATTCTCACATCAAACCAATCGTCTTTTTCTTGAAATAAAATCTATCTTTAATGCTTCACATGCATATTAAAACTTCAATTGCAAAAGAGACGAAATAGCTTAATATTTATGCCTTGCATATTTCGTAAATTGTTCTTTTTTATTTTTTAATAATTGATAATTTCATTCATAATTTATGGAATAAGTAAATCACGACATATTTTTAATTTAATATGCAAATCATCACTATTCTCTCTAATACCAATTAAAAGAATAGAATATTTTCAGTTCTAATTATATGAACCCACATGTTCTACTTCTTTATTAACAATAATGTTAATTGAAACTTACTTTGACCTATATATATTTGTACATATATACTTTAAGAGTAGTATAGGCTTTAGATTATATTAATAAAAACCAACAAAACCAGCAAAATGAGTATTATGTTGAACTAAGTAGATTAGAGTGTCAAAATTAAGAATGCACACCGTTGGATCTAGTTTAGATATTTGAAATTTTCAAATGTGAGAAATTTTAAAAATTGAGTCTCCACAATTGATTTGAGAATAAGATTAATCTGTATTATATTGAAGTTACTCACAACCTTTGGATATACTATCATTAGCATTCTTTAAAGATTCATATATCACAAATATTTCAAGTTGTGGACTGAATTAAACAAATTTGTCACACTATTATATTTAGATAGAGACAACACCTCTAGACATTTCAATGCTAGTAATATAATTTATTAATTCACTATCAATGCATCCTAATAACGACAACAACGTAACCAAAAGTCCTTTTTGTTGTAGTGAACAACAATAATAACCCAATATAAATTTTGCTAACACATGAAATCTGGAAAGGTCCAGTAGTACGCAGACTTACTCCTAACTAATAGAGAGGTTGTTTTCAAATGACGCACATAAAAAAAAACAAGAAGAAGAAGAAGAACAACAACAACAATAAAGCGTCAGGACAAAGAGTTAGCTTTGAGAAATCTCGGGTGTGGCTCTCACTTAACACTCTAAGAAAGAAAAAGTGGATCATCTCCTCCAAATTAGGAATGCAACTAACGTAAACTGATAAATAGGAAAGTTGCAAAAACTTTGTTTAAAAGACACTCTCAAGGAAATTATTATGTTTCATTCTCACATATGATCATAAATAACAATAGATAATAACATAACTATTATATGTACTAAAAAGAACTAAACATAATACAGTTAGCCACACTACAAGAAAAATGATGTTTAGCGACGTAAATTTTCGACGAAAAACCTACACATTCCCTCGGTAAACTAAGTTAGCGACAAAATTTACCGACGAGTAAAGGCGTCGAAGAAACGACCTTAGGTAATAATTTGTGACAAACCACAGATTTTGCGACGGATATTTTGTGTTACCGTCGGTGAATATACCACGATTATTTTGTATTGTTAGTAAGTTTAGTGATGGAAAGATTGTTTCAGTCAGCAAAGTTACCGACAGACAATTACCGACGAAATTGGTTATTCCATCAGTAAGTTAACGACAACGTTACTGACGGATCTTAGTTATCTGTCGGTAAATCGAATAGATTTTACTGACGAACTTTGTTTTTTCGTCGGTAAATTTACTAAAATTATTTTTTTTTATTTTTCTCTGTGTTTAATATTATTTGATAGTCTTATGGTTGATGCATAATTTATATAGTTATCAGTTATACGTTGATAATATTTTGATTTTTTCTAGATTTAATTTGTTAAAAGAGAAAGTTGATTGATGATATAAAGTAAAAATTATATTAATTGATAATAATTCTTTTTTGTACATAATAAGTATTTAATCCATACGAAATGACTACAAGTACCTTATTCATTTGGTGACCGCGGATGCTCTGACTGCTGCAATGAGGTGCTGCCCCTCCCCTTTAACTCATCCAATTTATTGCGGAGCTGAGTTATATATTCCATCGACTGTTGCAACTGAGTTGCCAATGTATGTATTGTACTCTGAAGCTTATGGACTTTATTAGATGCGGATCGCCAATTAGATGCTGCTGTACTGGATGTAGAAGATTGCAAATAACATGTGTTCGTAAATGAACCTAAGCTGAAAACCTTTCCACGACGGTCTCTACCACCCACTGCTTGAAAATAAGTTTGACTCTCATCAACATCTTCAGACTGCTGAGACTGTCATTGAATGCTTTCATGTATTTGGTCCTATCAGAAGGTAATGTTTATGTTAGTAAGTGATAACTATTAAACATTAATATTAAAACACAAATTTCACATACATTTAGTTCTCTACATTGGGTGTTGACGAAGGTAACACCGTCACGCTTCTTAGTATGAGTGTGCAAAAAGAGATGACGGGATGTAGGCTTCGTGCCCATAGACTTTTCCTACATCAGAATTAAATATTATAAGTGAACTACAATTTATAAAAATTTCAGCACAATTTTCTCTATTTTTATGATATTTACCCTATGTTGAACAAAGAAAGTAACTCAACAACACAACCATATATGCCACCAGACATTTATAACATTATCGTTCTTCATAGTACACATATTTTCATTCCAAAATTCACACATCAAATTAAATTGAAATACACCAAAGTAAAAAAAATCAGAATATAAATGTAAAATGTAGATACTTACAAGTCTCTCTGCATGCTCGTGGTGGGTAATAGATCCTCCAGTATATATGGAAAGACTTTGTCCTCGGTCCTCCACATCTGTTGGCAAAATTACGCTCTGAAATTAACATTACCTCAGGTGATGTCCAATACTGCTGCTAACGACTCTATATTTGTTCAGAAACACAAGGCATTCGTATACCAATCTTGTGTATCAGACTAACAAAGTCTCAATAATGTATACGTGCTCGTCTCTCCCATACTTTATAAATGACCACATCAAATTCAGAATCCCAAAAAATTCTTTTTGAAACAAAAGGAAAAATATATAATAAGTATTTATAATGTAATATTTTTCTAATTAATGTATAAAAATCAATTAAAAATACAAAAAATATATTTTTTGTAGCTCAAGCTCCTAATAGTAAATTTCCTTTGTCACCTGAGAGATATTCTTCCATATATAACCCTCAAGATCAATCTTCTCCTTAAATTTGGACGTCATGTTTCTTGAGCACGGTCCAGACGGAATCAACATAATAATAAAACAATTAGTTTTATATAATTTTTAAAATTTAATCCTATAACTTAATTATAAACATACGATGTTTCATATATTTTCACTTACAGATTGTTGACAATTGTGATGTAAGTTCTTCCATCAGCTCCCTCAATTTCAGGCTAGAGGCGCCTTTTTCATCCGCATTGGTTACCCCTAATATCTCTGTTGATATAGTGTGGTGGAAGGTGTAACAGTTGGTACGGAAGGTGATGTCTCATCTGTAAGTGTAATATCTGGAGGTACAACATCTGATTTGGTTGCAGCTGTAGAATGTGATGCTTCACCTAGACAGTAACTGGCTCCAAATCATGGCCTAAACCTTGGTTTCATCATATCCTATTTTCTATTTGGTGACATATTTCAACCTGAAATTCATATTTGATTGAATATTCCAGAAATATAACAATTTTAATTCAATATTTCACACAATATATTAAAAATTCAATAATTGATTTGCTGAATAAATATTCTATTACAAACATAAATTAATTGCTATCAGCACTTAATTGTAAATCAAAATCATCATCATGTTTTTTTAAAGAATTAGAATCAAACTCAGGCTCCTTTTCAGATCTCTCGCCCTCCTCATCCTCTCCAGATGAAACTTCAACATATTCATTATTTGGATTGTTCAAAGGTTCATTCTCGTCATATGTAACAGATGCATTTATTTCATAAACATCTTCTTGAACTGCTTCACTTTCAATTTTCTGTTCTCCTTTTCCATGTGATTCAAAAATACCTCTAGATTTAACTTCGCAAATGACTAACCAAGCTAACTTATCTCGTCATAAGCTGAGAAAAGGGATATAATACACCTAGATTGCTTACATTGCCAACACGAAAGGCTCAAATTGTCTAAATCTTCTTCGCTTGTTGATTTCAACTAGATTGTACCGGCTATGCACTTTTGTACCAACATTTGGAGTTGGATCAAATCAATCATACTTAAATATCACACTTCACTTTATTGATAATACAGGGTACTTAATTTCAGGTATCTCAATAATTTTACCATAGTAATCTATCAAATTCTCCTTGTATGCAAACTCTACTATTTATTGTTACCATGATATGAACATGATCTTCTGTATGATATTTGTATCCATTAACGAAATACACTGGATATGATTTAACAGTTCATAAAGGTCCCTTCACAAGATCACATATGAATTTATTCTCTATTGGATTTTCTAAGGCCTACATAAAAGAAATTATCACATTAAACAGTATAATGTCATTTGAACATTTCAGTCTTATAATTCAATCGTTTCAATAATTATAAGTGAAAACTTACATATTTCTTAAACTATCTAGGAAAGTGTCTTCTAACTTCTTTATTGATATCATCCTGTATTTTCTTGGGCATTAGCTTGCATAATCATTCCTCGTAGAATCTAAAAACTTTATTATGTATTTCAGTTGTGAATAACACTAAATTTCAAAACCCAAATAATTAATTTCAACTTACTGCACGAAAGGTTGAACTTCTTGACAATTCAATAAAATGTAACCATAGGCAACCTCAATTTCTTCCATATGTTTGTCTCGGATTTGTGAAAATGGATAAGTTACCATTAGCATCACTTGTTCTTCCCTCACGTCATTACGAGGAACTTTCTTTCTCTTATATCAACACGCGGCTCAAAATAATGTGAA
This sequence comes from Erythroxylum longipes, assembly GCA_027563885.1. Taxonomy (NCBI): domain Eukaryota; kingdom Viridiplantae; phylum Streptophyta; class Magnoliopsida; order Malpighiales; family Erythroxylaceae; genus Erythroxylum; species Erythroxylum longipes. The sequence goes on along the minus strand of JAOQMS010102921.1, from coordinate 9,323 downwards.
CAAAATGTACTAGCTTCCTCTACTAAATAAGCATTATATATTGAACCTTCAACTCCATCCTTGTTTTTTTACATTTTCTTTAAGTGATGCAAATACCTACATTAGAGAATAAGGTTATTACAATTTAGTTATTAAAACATGTTATTACTTTAATTATAATCATTTTTGTTGAATTACCTCTCAAACGGATACATCCATCGATATTGAACTAGACCGGCAAGTTTAGCCTTGTGCGCTAAATGCACAGGTAGATGCTTTATACAATTAAAGAAGCTTGGAGGGAAAATCCCTTCTAATTTGCACAAAATTACTGGAATTTCCCTTTCTAGTTTTCCATTTTAGCCAACTTGATTTCAAATGATGTTAAGTTTTTGAAAAACAAACTTAATTATGTTATAACTTCCCAAACCTTATTCGGTAGCAACTCCTAAAATGCAACTGGAATTAACCTTTGCATAAACATATGACAATCATGACTTTTCATCCCAAATAATTTGTACTTCCTTATATCCACACACCTTGCCAAGTTTGAAACATAAGCATTGAAAAACTTTATACTTTTCAACCATTCACACAAAATTTTCTTTTGTTTTTTTGTCCAAAGTGCAATATGCTTTCGGATATTTACTGGTGTGAAGATCTTTATGTAACTCATTACTTCTACAAAAAAGTTTAAAATTAGCTCGTGATTTTCCATTGTCTTTTGTCCTCACTTCAATGTTCATTATGGTATTGAACAAATTGTCAAAAATATTTTTTTCAGTATGCAACACATCTAGATTATGACATATCAAATTAGTTTTCCAATATGGCAAATCCCAAAAGATACTTCGTTTTCTCCAACCAAAGTTTTTACTAATGCTTGTATTAACTTCATCAGCTTCAAATTCTGTAACTTTTAGCAACCATAATTCATCAATCTCATGCAATATCTCTTCACCAGCTTTGTGAGGGGGAGGAGGTGTTTGTACCATCCTATTCTTAATGAATTTTTTTATTGCATATAAATGGATGATTTGGAGGAAGAAATTTTCTATAGTTGTCAAACTAACATATTTTAACCCTTTTTGGAAGATAAAACACATCAGAATTATTGCTACAATAAGGACAAGCCAATTTCCCTACTGTGTTCCATCGAGACAACATAGCATATGTCAGAAAGTCACTAATGGTCCATATCAAAGCTTCTCTCAACACGTAATTTTGTTTCAGAGACACATCATATTCCTCAATACCATATTCTCAAAGATGCTGCAATTCAGATATCAATGTTTGTAAGAATACATCAATTTTATTCTTTAGATTTATAGGCCCTGGCACAATCACTATCAAGGACATATATGTATCATTCATACACATCCATTGAGGCAAATTATAAGGAGTAATTATGATTGGCCATGATGAATATTGTTGGCCAGATTGACCAAAAGGTTGGAATCTATGCGTTGACAATCCCAACCTAACATTTCGACTTTCATCTGTAAACTCATAATTGGTTATTGAAATGTTTCCATTCTAGTACATTAGATGGATGGCTCATTATTCCATCTTCTTGTTCATGTTCATTATGCCATCTCATATAAGATGTAGTAACATCAGAAGCATATAGTCTTTGAAGTCTCAGAGTTAGCAGGAAATAATACATCCGCTTCCAGGGTACTAATTTCTGTTTCATAGAACACTTTCTAAGCTTGAACCTAGATTGACCATAAATTTTCACTTTTGTAATTCCACATCATCTCCCCAATACAACATACATCTTAATATGCAACAATCAATCGTTTCAACAGGCAACCAAGACCCCTAATAAGTTTCTTCATATTGTAATCAACCATTGTATGATCAGGAGGCAATGATTCATTATACCATCTAAGAATTTTATCAAAACTACAATAAAAAATATGTCCTTCGGGCTTTATGTTCAATATTCAAGCAATTACAGACAATTGAGTGATTTTCTCATAATTTGGCCATAATTATTAGTAAGTTGAGTGTAGTAAGTCAAAAAATTGTTTTGCATATGAGTTTGGTTCTTCTTTAGAATTTTCTATATTTTCCTGAAAGGTATAACCGGCTATATCATAAACCATTTTCACGTAAGGATTTTCAGTTGCACTCACATTATTTGTTCTAAATCCAATCCCCCTTCAAACTCATCTACATTCACTTACGAGTCTATTTCATTATCCCTTAAGGTGCTACAAATCAATGGCTCCTCATGTCATGTCCACTCAAACTAATTTGGGACAAACCCGCTTCTCAACAAATGGCCATTCACTTCATCAATAGGAAGGAAACGAATGTGTTTTCACTTTTTATATGGTCATATGATCTTTGGGCCATCCATATACATAGGTTGAGAATATGCATAATGAATAAAAGCTTCAATTCCCTCAACAAACTCAGGATTAATGAAATCATCAGGTGTTATTCGTCTATACATCCAAGATCTATCAACATTACTCATTTATACAAAATTGTTAATTTAAAATAGTGATTTCATAGTTGATATCCTTCATGTACCCTAAGTTTACAGAAAATCTAAACTTTACACAACATCCCTAAAGTATTAATTAACCGAATTAATTACCTACAATTAATGTCAATACTATGGTACGTGGCATTTTTTACACCTGTGAATCGAGAAAGAAAGTTCTTGCTGGGAATCCTAGGCACGTGGAATTTTTTACCGATAAGCCTCACGGGTGCTGTATCAGTGGTTTCTAGCCTATATACTGTCCTAGGGGTTTATTATGCAAAGAACTATATTGTCTATTAAAGGTATGGATTTCTTGTGTTAATACTAAGTTTGCATTAATCACATTGAAGTTGAAGTATTTATGTTTCAATCAATCACTTAGAATTGATTTCAATACTATAGTACGTGGCATTGTTTATACTTGTGAATCAAGAAAGCATATTTTTGCCAAGACTCTTAGGCTCATGGAATTTTCTACCTATAAGCTCACGGGAGCTGTATCACAAGTTTCCAACCTATATTTCCTAGCGGTTTATTATGCAAAGAACTATTTTGTCTATTAAAGGTATGAATTTCTTGTGTTAATACTAAGTTTGTATTAATCACATTGAAGTTGAAGTATTTAAGTTTGAATTAATCACCTACAATTGATTTCAATACTATGGTACGTGGCATTGTTTATACCTGTGAATCAGGAAAGCAAGTTCTTGCTGTGACTCCTAAGCTCGTGGAATTTTTCACTGATAAGTCTTATAGGGCTGCATCACAGGTTTCCAGCCTATATACCGTCCGAGGGGTTTGTTATGCAAAGAACTGTCTTGTTAATTAAATGTATGAATTTCTTATGTTAATACTAAATTTGCATTAATCACATTAAAGTTGAAGTATTTATGTTTAAATTAATCACCTACAATTAATTCCAATACTATGGTACGAAGCATTATTTGCTCCTGTGAATCAAGAAAGCAAATTCTTGACTCCTAGTCTTGTGGAATTTTTCACCGATAAGCCTCATGGGAACTGTATCATAGGTTTCCAACCTATATAATGCCCTAGGGGTTTATTATGCAAAGAATTGTCTTGTCTGTTAAAGGTATGAATTTCTTGTGTTAATACTAAGTTTACATTAATCACATTAAAGTTGAAGTATTTATGTTTAAATACAATTGATTTCAATACTATGGTACGAGGCATTATTTGCTCCTGTGAATCAAGAAAGCAAGTTCTTGATATGACTCCTAGGCTTGTGGAATTTTTCACTGATAAGTCTCATGGTATCTGTATCATAAGTTTCCAACCTATATACCATCTTAGGGGTTTATTATGCCTCAAATCATCCATAAGCTCTCAAACTTCCACATACAATAAATGCTTATGTAATCATACATTTACTCATCACACTTAGACTATTAAAGAAGAACATAAAAACTCATCAATGATTATAAGAATATTTTAAGCAACAACACAAAATCAAGACCTCCTTTGCATTCACACAAAACTAAAACGCATCTAATTAATGTATTACTAAAGCAACAAATATTGTAAATATTAGTTGGTTGACTTACCTGGATGGATGGACAACTATAGACTACAAAAAAGAAAGATGAGCAACGCTCTTCAACACAAAATAGGGCGTGCGAAAAAGAATATTTCGTATTAGTTAACTGGTAGGAATGCACCATTGTTTGAAAAAGACTACAACTGATATGAAAATCTGCTTCATCTTTAAAAGTATGCAAGATAAAACAAAGACATCGTGAACATTAATTTAAGAAATTTGAAGTTCAAATCCATCAAGCTCTTTTTTACGCAAGGTTGAAAAGGAAATAAAGTTAGTTCACCAGAGGGAAAAGGAAAACCAAGGGCCATTGCCTGCATTTCTTATGGGTTGTTCCAAATGCCAGCTTTTTCTTTTTCTAATGTTGTGAAGTCCTCTTCCTTTTTTTGCCACACTCGCCTCCCTCTTATCAATTCAAGTGTGTTATTTTTTTCATTTTCTTTCACTGCAGCTCCTTATCTCCTTCTTAATTGCAATCTAACCCACTTAGGTTTAGGAACTTTGTAGTTAGAGCAGGATATACAAAACTTTCAACTTTGAGGATCTTCCTTTTTTGATTTCTATGAAACAATTGACAAGGTGTGCTCTCGTTTTTCTTTAGCATCATTAATATTTTTCATGTAATTCTAATAAAGAATTTGTGTCCACCAATCTTCTTTTATTAAAATATCTCTTCCCCTACTTGTTTTGACAATTAAATTAGAAAAAAACTAAATGTATATCTTGTGAGCTAATAGTCCATGCTAACAAAGTTTTATCACATAATAATTTCTTTTAAATTGTACAGCAAATTCGTACTATGTTTACCATTTAAAAAAATTGGACATAAAGGTATTAATATACATATATTAATTCTGTACATTTCCCTACATAAAAAATCGTTTGTGAATAGCAAAACCTCACATTAATTTGTTCATTTCTCTATGTAAGAAGCGTGTGAAATAAAGTAGTTGAATGAGTGCTTCATGGTAACATCAAGAAGTATAAGAAAAAAGTGCCCTTCTTAACACAAAGATTCACTTTTTCGGTTCGTCATGGAAGCAAAGAAATAAATGGGTGTGAGAAGAGAAGAACCTCTCGACTCCTCAGTGGGAAAATTGTGACATAAAGCAATCAAAAGTTGGGAAGATATGAATAGTTCGTAATAATCTTACCTTATGAATTAATCCATCGTCGATAATCGAACTACTCAACTTCTTGAACAACTCGTAAAGATATTTTAAAACATAAAAATCTTAACTACTAATTACATAATTATTCTTAATTCAACAGACAATAAACATTATCTAAAATTTTAAGAAATAATTTCAAATTCAAATAAACATATACTCAAAAAAATAAACTAAGAGCAGACATAAGAAATGAAGATTGAAAGGTATCTAACAAAGAAGTTTAACAATGGACTTCATTCGAAAGAGACAACTCCAAATTTACAGAACCAAACGACGTCATAATAAACCTACACATTTATAAGACCACGATGACAATGAGGTGTGGTGCACGAGAGACAATTATACAATACCTGAAGTAGATGTGATGACGAGGACGAGGACGAGCAGAGACGAGCTGTGGTGGCACGACGCACGGTGGCCTTCAGTAGCGACAGAGATGACGACACTGGCTCGTCGAGGATAGTGCACATTGAGGACGCATGGTGGCATGACGATGACGCGCGGTGGGACGACGAGGAGGCACAGTTGGATGACGACGACAGAAGAGAGAAAAAAAAGGGGCTGCAATGGACGAGGGGAAATGGAGGGAAGGAAACTGCTGTCAATTTAGGTAATACGAAAACGATGTCGCTTGGTCGCTTTCTTTACCGATGGACATTTCCTACCGTCATTATATTTCGTCGAAAAATTTGGTTTACGTCCATTTTTACAGACGAAAATTTTTCCGTTACAAATTGAAATTTTTTTGTTACAATTGTACTAATAGAACATGATTTTTCGTTGGTAATTTTCAACAATTACATTTCTGTCAGTAATTGTCCATCGCTAATAACTAATTTTCTTGTAGTGCCATTATTAATACATAACTATAAAATATGTGAAATCACCAGAGAACCTCACTGAGGTACATAAAACATCTAGACTTCGTTAATCCCAAGATAATCATATAGTGTAAGATGATAGTTATATCTATAATTCTTCATTCAAGAGGCACTACAATAGAAATGACATTTGGCTACCAAAAAAATCGTCACTAAAAGTCCTAAAATAATCCCCGTAGCTAAAAACTATAAGTGACATTTTTGACTGATAGTCGCTAATGGTTTTTACCTACGCTTTATTTTCATAGCGAAAGAGTATTAGTGAGGTTTTGAAAATCGTCACCAATACCTTTTGACTACATTTTTTTCGTAGCAAAAAATTACTAGCTACGTTTTCTGAAATGTAGCTAAATATTTTTAGCTATGTTTCTAAAATGTAGCCAAATATTTTGTATAATATTAAATATTTTGTTACTAATTAATTATACAAAAATAATCGATAATTTGAAGCATGTATATAAAAAATAAAATATCATTAATTATACCAACAAAAGAATATTATTCATATACAAGATTTTAATTACAGTTTTTGCAATTCTTATAGACAAAATAATAAATAAAAAGAACAGTTTACAAATTATAAATGCTAAGATTAAAAAAATACAATATAACTAGAACGATTAGCTAGGTTTGTCCATATCGATGAACTCGATACAAAAAGGCCATTGTTGAGTTGATGTCATGCATCTGCTTCTTCACATATGTTTCACATGGTTGTCCAATCTCCACACATCCATACGCACGTGCAAAAGAAAAGCTACGAATGTCATTCTTCATGTGTAGTGGGGCTAGAAGCATGGGCAAGCTCGTTTGTAGATTTTGGAAACTCCATAAGTGTGAAATTAAGCTCAAATATCTCACAAACAATGGATAAAAATTGGTGTGAAAAACTTGCACAATTCTCCAAACAAATCAAATTGCTAGATTCATGATCAATTTAAACTTAACAAAAATTGCTTAGCTATTATTACCTTAATTCATCATGCAATTTTGTAATTTTAACCTCAAAAGACAAGTATATTCATACTTCCAAAAATTTCAAAAGCAAGCAAGAAAATACTTCAAATTGATAGCATTTGGATCAAATAAAGGTCTAGGTGTAGAATTTCTTTCAAAAGTAGCAACTGGAAATCTCTTGTAAAATCGATTTTTCAACACTTTCATCATTTGTTCCTTTAAATATGAAATTTCAATCTAAAGCTCAAAGATTCTCAAATGCAAGTGTTAAAGTGTAGCTCAATGATTCTCAAATGCAAATGCTAAAGTGTAGAAATAACAGTATATGAATATCAAGAGTTATACAAATATAAACCAATATATTAGATGCTCCCCACACCTTGTCTCTAATGTAAAAATAGGATTAATACAGATAAGAATAAAAGGATGACTACTTTGAAAATGTCCATGGAGAAGAGAGAAAGAAACAGATCTCTCCAAAGTCGAAGGTGCCTATTGCATTGTCAGAGTTAAAAGGTCTTGTTGTCACAGGGACTAGTTCTCTGTTACCAGTTACTTCTTCATAGGCAAAATGGGTGATAGCAACGAAGAATTTTGCATAATAATGTTCATCTATTCCCAAATACAGTAGCCTAAGAAGTTAGTATGAGAAAACAAACTAAATTTTAGAATTAAAGATCAACAACAAATATCAATTTCAGCAATCCTCTCAACGCAAATCAACGGAAACAATTTTCCAACAAATTAGCAGCATCATTGACTCAAATCAAACTAGTTTCCAATCATCTCAAAGTCTCAACGGAACAGCCAGAACATCCATTAAAAAAATTCGTGCTTCAACAACAGTAATCACTGTAATTCCAATCAACCATCAACTTAATCAACGTGACAAATTCCAAAATTTTTAAGTGCAATACCCATCAATCGATAAAACCCAACAGAAATTCAATTAACCCATAAAGAAATCCATTAACCAATGGCATCAGTTCACAATTTCAAATTAATTGAACCTGCGACCAAGAAATTAGATGAATGGGGATTCAAACCGATGAAGTTTAAAGGCTACGGAGAACAGGACATCTTTATTCAATCCAAATATGCCTAGTTAACCCACCAAAAGTTGCTATGCTTTTAGATAACTTTCAGCTTCTGGATGATTCTCTTTAGCTGAGACTATAATTAATCATTTTTGTTAAATTATCCAAATTATAAGGCAAATGCGTACTTGAAAAATGCAGCGAAGATGACATATTGGTGAGAGGTTGGAACACGAGGATGAGGCTGGAAGGTGACGGCTAGAACACGATGAGGAGGTTGGAAACATGAGGAGGAGCTAGAAACGCAAGGAGGAAGTTGGAGGAGGCTCGAGATGCAAGAGAGGAGGTCGCTGGAGGACGGTGGAAACGCTAGAGAGCAAGATGGTGGAGGAGACTGGAAACTCGAGAGAGGAAGACTGTGGAGAGGAGGCTGGAAAGGCGAAATAGAGGACTGTGGAGGAGGCTTCAAAGGTGTGAGAGAGGAGGAGTTAGAGGAGAAAGTAGGTATTAGGTTTCATAAATGATAAACTGTCATTTTTTTCCCATAAATACCGGATTTCGTGATGTTTTCGTAAATCGTTGCTAAGCTTTATTTGGTCTATGTGGACATTTCTAAAATTGTCTCCAAAAGGTTAACCTTTTGTAATGATTTTTTCGAAATCGTAGGTAAAGGTTGATATTTTGTGACAATTTTTAAAATCATTACGAAAACTTAACCTTTTAGCTAAGATTTTAAAAATTGTCGCTAAAAGTTAATCTTTTGGTGACGATTTTATAAATCGTCACAAAATATCGACTTGTAGCTACGATTTTAAAAACGCAGCAAAAAAAAAAGTATGGTCTTTGGGGACATTTCTACATTTTAAAAAATCGTTGCTAAAAGTTAACTATTTAGCGATGATTTTACAAAAATATCAACCTTTAGCTATGATTTTAAAAATGTAGCCTTTTCCCTGCTTTGTTGTAGTGAGGATAAGGATAACATCTAATAGTACTTTAGGAACAGAGGGTAGGGAGATGGAAAAGAATTTTAAGGTTTTTACTTTTTAATATTGTATTTTAAAATTAACTTTTTAAAAATTTTATCAATCTTTTCTTTAAAAGGTAATCTAGATTATTCATATCTTTAATTCAAAAAATAGAAATTGATGTCCATAAATTTAAGTAAATAAATTTATATTTTGAATATTCAAAATTAATAAACTTAAATTTATAATTTTTATCTAATTTAATTTGAAA